>VDFB02138206.1:0-21791 GCA_007258455.2 Sequoia sempervirens
TGCTTAAATCCAACCTCACAATAGAACCTCATTGGTTACAATGTTTAAGGGCACCAACCTTAAGGAGAAACCAATCTCTTGATTTAGGAGCACCAACTCCAAGGAAGCACCTACTCCCTGCATTGAGCACCAACTTAGCTATCTGATGGCACCAACTAATTAGATTTACAATGAAGATACTAGAGCTACAACTCTAGATTACAATTGATTCAATTGAATCTAGTTCTTTGTTACAAGTCTGATATGTAATTGCTCATATGTTTCTTTGCCTCTCTACAAGCATTCCCTCTATCTTTGTTGTTGCTAGCTCAACAACTCATACCTTTGCACTGTCCTTCTCTTCTTTGCAGTCTACACATTCTTTGTTGTTGTTCACTCAACAACTCATTCTCTGTACTTCCCCCTTTCTTAGATTCTCTATCTCACTCCTTCGCACTTAGAACATTCTCTATTCTATCTTGTTGCACTACACCTATGCACTTTAATGCATATCATAGAAGATATTTCTTGTAACTCGTCTAGGTCTTCTTCACACACCATGTGCATACCCTTCACTCTCACATTCATCTCCCTCTTTTGTTAAACTTCACATACTTTCCTTCATCGACAAGTTTCTTCTACACCTCGAGCCTAAAACCACCGACAACATTTAATACCTCAAGCCATGCACACTCTCTCCAAATCCATTGCATTTGCTAATTTTAGCAATTTCCAAACCCTAGATTAGATACACATTAAATTCCATTCCTTGCATAATCGGTTTGTATCTAATTTTATGATTGTTTATACCTTTTATCATCATCTACACATCTCATCTCCAATCAAAATGAGTAGCTAAAATAGTTACAACAATTAATTTTTCGTTCTTGTCATTGCATAGTTGTTTCCACTACTTACACTGTTCATTCCACTGCCTAGTCATTGCAGAATCAAATCTTTGAATTAGGGCCATCGATCTTTCTATTTCATGTCGTGATCTATCACTTCTCATTCATCCATTTGAACTGTAAAATATGGCCGTCAGATTAGAATTCCTTTAAATATTATGTTGATCTTTATCACATGTCTTTTGCTTAGCACAACTTTGTTTGTACTAAAGAAATGATAAACACAATGTATAGAAGTTATGCAATGCAATGCTCAATTTCCACCTGCCAATTTAGACACGTGTCAACATCCTGCACCATTGTTTCTCTCACATTCGGGTCCACCATGTCTTCTACGATATAGTGATCACCATTTGATCTTCAATCTTCAACATCCATTGTTAGATCTCCATCACATGACATACACCTATCACACTTTACTTAGCACCTTGCTAAATAACATCTACAATGTGAAGGACCCTGGTGATGCAATCAACATTTGCCACTTGTCAACATTTCACATATGGCATTTTGAGTCTGTCAGAGCCTTTACAATATGCAATCTTGTGATAACCATTGATCTTTGATGAACTCGGCACTAATCGTTGATTCCCTTTAGACCACTAGCCATGAGCTCGATCCCATCGAGGATAGATGTCATCATACCACACTCCTGCAAGGCTAAGTTGAGGACCCACCATATTCTTAGTGGGCTAGCGGCCCGGATATGCCATCTATTTGCTTACATCATACTCCACTCACCATCACTTTGACTACTAGTCATTGATATCTTGTGGCCTTGTTATTTCTAATAATCATTGATGGTTTATGTGCTATATTCTATGTTCTTTCATGTTGGATAGTACGCATGAGTGATGGTTGTTTCTACACCACAAAGATGTTCATATTCTTGATTAATCCTATCTAACTATTGTTGTGAGTTCTTGTGATAGTCAAATGAGTTCCATTCGTCATCTATGTAAGTATAAAATAATCAAAATGCTCAGTTATTGGTAATATTATTATGTATATTAAGTGGATTGTACATTATATTAGGTGATTACATATCATAGATGTGAGTAGGTGTGATTAAGAAGATGATTATTGATATTCAATGTTTACTTATAGCAGTATGCATTATAAGTTAAATATACTATTGACATAAGTGGTGATACTTTGATAACATATAGTATTCAATCAATTGCTTATTGACTCTATAACAGGTATCACACGAGTAAGGAGTGTTAAATTGCATGTTACTTGTGTAGATTATGGGATCTAATTTTCTAGTTGATTATTATTCTTCAAATTTTTAATTCATATGTCATTTGTTTTAATTATTATTAATCATTAGTAATACTAACACACTGTCTTGGTTGAGTAAACAAGTAAAAATTGGCCAATGTTGATCAGGGGGTCACATAGCTACTTCCTTTATTGTATCTTTGTAAAATATTAGTCTTGTTATGGGCAAGTGATTTAACGTTGTTTTGTGTGGTATG
The DNA here is from genome assembly GCA_007258455.2 of Sequoia sempervirens. Lineage (NCBI taxonomy): Eukaryota > Viridiplantae > Streptophyta > Pinopsida > Cupressales > Cupressaceae > Sequoia > Sequoia sempervirens. Next base: position 2,369 of record VDFB02138206.1, read on the forward strand.
GGTTGTGTGTATGTGAGATTTGTTTTATTAGTCCCTTGAGTCACTTTATTAATATGGTCACTTATTTTATGTTTTATGAAGTCCTTATGTGGTCTTAATTGTTTAAAGAGTTTCCTAGATGATAGGTTTTTGGGGTAGGAGTATTTTTATTCCATAAAATCCCTTTAATAAAGTCTAAAACCCACTCTAATTACCCACTTATGAAAAGTGACGAAAATTGGAGTTGAAAGGGATGTTGAGAAGTTGAAAAATTGGTTGCCTTTTCCTTCTATATATTTTTTCTCCTTGAAAGGAGAAGGGGATTCTTCCTTTTTCCTTGGCTTCTCTCTTTTTTTCTTTTTTTTTGCTCTTGTTTTGGATGCTTTCTCATCTTTTTGGGAAGGAGAACTCTTGGTGAAGAATGGAAGGAAGAGGGTTTGAGGAGGAGAGGCTTCCACAAGGTGTATGGTAAATCTTTTGGTAAGATCTTTCCTTGTTATATCTTTGTTGATAAGTAAATGGATGGTTGTGGTGTTTTTAATTCATTTGTGAAAAATTGTATTGAATTCCATGTATTTATGATTTTGAGTTATGTGTTGAGATTTTCTTGATTTGGGAATGTTTATTGTGTACAAATGGTTGTATAGATGAATTTTATGGTGTATGAAAATTTTAAGTGGTCCTTGTGAATAGTAGTTATGTGTGTGTGCAAGGGAAGAGCTATGTGGCCCTTAGAGCTCAGGGGTGGATTGAATCACAATCCTATGGTTGGGTGGAGAGCCCATTGGCCAATATTATTCTTTCTTCTTTGTGGATATTTGTATTTCAGGTACATGTGTTGAATAAGAAAGATTATCTTGGGACTTTTAACCTATGGATTTTAGGAGAGAAACATATTGGCCTTGTGAGGGTTTGCAAAGTTATTAGGAAACTATGAATGTTTTTTCATTTAGAGTTCAATTATGGTTGAAAGTTTTATGTACTCTACTTGTTAAAATGGAATAGGGAGAATAAAGGTTAGTTGATTTTATCTCGGAGGATTATAGAATTCAAAGGATAAGATTAACTTAGAAAAAGCCAAGTTTTGATGAGATATTTTGTGTATAGGAAGTTGTTATGTAAATATTTAATACATACATTTTCCAACTATGGGTATGTGTAGGATCATGATGGGCCAAAAAGTGGCAATATGATGGGTATGTGGTTGACGAATTTTTTTTTACCCAAAATTGATGAAATGAAAAGGGTTTTGAGAGATTCTCAACTTTCCACCAATATAAATTATGCTTTACTTTGAATTTAATAAATTATTATTATTAATTTTCTATTTGAATTATGACTAAAGTCCTAATCGATAGGTTGATTGAAAAAAATCTATAGATTTCAAACGGTATCACATTTTTTGAATCTAAAACATGCACCACATTCTATGCTTCATATACTATAGGATTAAAAAATAAAAATGAATTTCATGAAGTTTTGAACAAGTTAAGGTGGTAAGACATACAAGTTTTATATTTTTTAAAATTTGTAATAGAAAATTCATAATTAATTATTTATTTGGAAAAAAGTACAAAAAATATGCATCACATTGGGACACGAGTCCTCTACTTATATCTAAAATCTTATAAAAAAATATTATCATTTTATTATAGTTAGGTGGTATCGGATAGACCTACTTCTTATTTTTTTCCCTAATTTAAGTACTACTATATTGAAATTTCAAATTTTCACCAAATAGACTTTTTTTTCTTTTTAAATAAGCCTAAGTTTAGAAACTACATTCAATTTCTACAGATTATATTCTTACATATTTTTGAAATAATAAAGATAACTTATTCAAATTTTTTATGTCAAGTTTCCTAACTCTGATTTTTCTGAAATTTTTGCCACTTAAGGGCCTATTTTTTCCATGATGATCCTGCACATACCCCTATGCTTGATTTTATTTAAGTAAAATTTTTAATATATATTCTAGGATATTATTGTTAAAGAAATAATCAATAATATTATTATAAAAACAATATCAAATACTCATTCTAACCCACTTAATTAATCAATTGTTGAGGTTACAATATTGATGCCCCTATGCCAAACAACAATCTGTTTAAAAGAAGTTTCACATACTTGATCATAAGAACTGATGAACATACTATTGAGGTATATAATTTAATGGGTTTTTCAATTATTAATCTCAGAAAAATATATTCAAAATTGCATTAACCTAGATCACCAATTAAGATATATTAAGAAAACATTGGCATCCCTATTCACAATAAAAATATTTCATAAAACAGTTTTACATATTTGTTCACATAGAATGAAACACAAAGAGTTAGATGACAAAATTCAAAGCATTTCTACAAATCCAATATTTGTAGAACATATCAAAAAATCAGATAAACCCAATAAACCAAACAAGATTTATGATTAAAACATTACCATCTCCTACTTTGAAACTAAAACAATAAATTGATAAAAAAAAAAAAGTAAATTGAGTGAAATTAAGTTAGAGTATCATGAAGACTAGAGAAATCTAAAGTAAATCTTCAATCAGAAAGATAGAGACATGAGTAAAATCCCTTGCATGGATTCTTAAGTTTTTTTAAATTAGTTTCTAGTTATCCATTAAGAGCCTTGATTGAATAGTGTTTAGAAATAATGGTTCCAAATTGTTGATTCTTTTATTTCTAGGATTGTGTTCTTGTTAGGAAGTTTAATTATTTATTTGGTTTATTAGTGGTTGAATAATATCTCCATTAATTCAAACAACTTATCAAAGAAGAGTCTAGGTATAGTAAACAAAGTTGGTAATTGAAATCACCTAAGAAGTGTTGTGTGAAGAATAATAATTTGGGTAGAGTTATGAAGTAAAGGAATAAGGTTTAATTTTTGAATTATAACCTTAAAGCTTCTAAATCCATTGAAATATAGTTACTAACAAATGTTAATGAATTAAATAGTCATGAATTATGTGTATATTAATATGTTTAGTTGTGTGTGTATACTACAAATATATATAATCAATCTCAAGTTGTTGAGTTATTAGTCCTATAACATTAGTGTGTTCAATATTGGATGGTATAGTTCTTGTTAGCTTATTTATTGCATGTTTATGCTTGTAAGATTGGTTTAAATTATTGTCTAAATTAGTGTCTTTATTTCTAATGATTAGGCATTAAATAACTCACCTAGAAAGGTAAATACATTGAGGTTGATTCACCACTTAAGATGCATTTTTAGTATTTGATTCTATTATATACCTCAACCTTTATGTAATATTGATTTTACCTTCACTAATAATTTTAGATGTCCTATTTGATTCTGATTTAATGGTATAGGCAAATAATCGAGTAATAATATCTTTTGGGGTTAAGTTATTGTTATTGTGGAGATTTAATACTAACCTTATCAATAATATGTTTCATGTTTGTGCGTAGTTTAATGATTATTAGTGTTTATACGTATTTAAAAAATTGTGATTATGTATTTGATTGTTGTGAAAAAATACGGGGCATGCCAGTTGCTCTAACATTCAGACCTGCCATGTCTTCTACTATATAGTGATCACCGCCTGATCTTTAGTCTTCAACATCCACTGTTAGATCTCCATCGTACGAAATATACCTATCACACTTTACTTAATGCCTTGCCAAATAAAATTTGTAATGCAAAGTACCTTGGCAATGCAATCAACATTTTCCACTTGTCAGCATTTTACATATCACATTTTGAGCCTGGCAGAGCCTTTATAATTTGCAATCTTGTGATAACCGTTGATCTTTGATGAACTCAGTGATGATTGTTGATTCCCTTTAGACCAATAACCACAAGCTTGGTCCCACTGAGGACAGATGTCATCATACCATACTCCTACAAGGCTAAGCCAAGGACCCACCATATTCTCAACAGGCTAGTGGGGATATGCCATCTGTCTGTTTATGTCATACTCTACTCACCATCACTTTGAATCCCAACCGTTGATATCTTTTGGTTGTATGTCTTATGCTTGGTCCCACTAGGGATATGTGTCATCTTCCCACAATCTTGCAGTAAACTGATGATGACACCTCCTATGCAGTGTGGGTGTGCAGGAGTCGCCCAATTGTTGATCGTTGATCTCAATCATTGATTTGCTTTGATAAAATATTTGGCACCGAACTTAAGAAATATAATAGTCCTCATCACTCGCTGAGCTGGTAATACTTTGGACAAGGGCCTGGTTTCTCCATGATATTAAAGGCTTAATTCATAACCTAAGCGACCTTCAACTGTCGGTAGCTAGTCAAGGATAAAATATAAATTTTGTTTAGTTCCATGACCTAGAACCCTTAGGGTTTAACCTGCTGAACCCAAATTTGACCAGAGAGCAAAATAAATTCATTTTGAGCTTCTACTTCATCATCTAAACATGTGGATCTCACCACTTGAATGGGAAAAAAAATCATATCAAATCTACCATCTAATTTCTCCACAAATGTCTAGAGACAACCTCTACAATAATCTATCAATATTGCATGACAACATTTGCAACATTTTGAGCAACTTTGCAACAAATATAAAACATGATCTTCTTTCCATCAACCTTCACCAAACTTCTGAAAACTGATCCACTATCATTAATGACATCAATGCATCCTTATAATACCCTTTTGACATCAATGACAATCATATTGCCAACACACTTTTACTTTCTCTACTACTCCATAACCATTTCTGTGAGGTGATTATGATAACTTTTCTTGATTGGCATTGGCAATTTTTCCTATTAGGAATGATAATGCACCACTAGATGATGCTCACCAAGAGTAGACCATTGATGATGCTACCAATTTGGGTTGGGAATCCATCTTTGATGGTCAAGAGTTGCCAACTAGATGGAGTAATCTTGAGGATTGTGATTTGCCACCTATTGAGATTATTGCTCTTGTTGCTTAGTTTGTAGCTAATTTTTTTAATGTTATTTATAATTTAGGATTTGTTTGGCTTGGACTTTGAAGTGTGATTCTATTACACCTTTCTTTTGTGAATATGTTACAAAACATATCTTATATAAAGTAATATAATATAATGTTATTCATTAAATAAAAATACATATATGACTTTAAATAATGAGTGATATGTATTTTAAAGATTTTGATTTATAAACTTTATTTGATTGAAACATATTTATTTTTCAAAAAATCTATAAGTATATAATTTGGCTCATCTAAAGATAATATGCATTGATATTCTCATAGGTTTCCATATCCTTTGATATATCATGCACACATGTTGAACAATGCAGCTATGGTATCATGCATGGGCATTTAGTGTAACAAGTTGTCATAGTTTATGTCCTTATGATGTTGTGTTCAAGTATCTTTGGAGGTGGGGATGAGATCCCACTATTGTGGCTTGACTGGCTATAGGTAATTAAACCTAGGATATGTGATCAATTTTCACCTCCATTTACAAGGCATAATGGCTTCATCAATTAATTTACCTTAGGAGCTTTGATCAATTTTCATCCCATATTTGAGGTGCTTGTAGTCTCATGGGCTTATTTTTATACCTTATTTGTGGCCTCACCAACTTAACACTAGGAAATTTGGTTAATACAAAAATGTTAATGTAGCTAATGAATTCAATATTCACTCTCACTATTAGATGTATAGTATGGTCCATAATGTGAAGTATATGATGAGGACAAGGCTACCCATATGATACAAAACATACTTAACTTAATTAGTAAAAGACATATGGGTATCTACTCTTTGATCTCATTTCATTTTAAGTGCTAGATTTGATGTTAGAAGTGCAATTTTGGACCAAATTTATTAGTTTTCATGCTGTAGACATCTAAATTTAATCACTCCCATATGATTAAATTTACTCCCTTTTCGTCTATCATATTAAATATTAATTTACTAAATTAATATTACACCTTTTGTTTCACATCGGTAAAGTATTTAATTTAATAATTAATACTTTATCTTTCACCTTCTTCCTCTCTAAATTAAATAAATACACTAATTTATTTAATTTAGTTATTTTTACCCTTTTGATTTAAAATCAATTTAAAATTCTTCATTTTCTCTCTCCTTGTCACATCCTCCATGATCTTGCCCTAATTTGAATTAATTTAATTAATTCATGATTATGATGTGCATTTTCTTAATCAAAGATTAATGTCACATCCTCCAACATTAATTCACATTCTATCCTTCCAAGGCTTCTAGAACCTTGGACTTGTCACAATCTCCACATGTGACCAAGTCCCACCTTTTTGGAGCCCACCTTTTATCTTTTAGACCCTTCTAAGAATGTGAATTTTTAATTTACACTTATTTCTCCAACCACCTCTCCTTTTCCCATGTAGATTTTTGAGGAATTCTAAAATTCCTCAAATGTCCCTTTCACTCCCACTTGGGGACAAGGAATCTCTTTTTGAGGAAATCTTCTCACTCCCCAAGGTGCTTGGAAGGTACTTGTCCTTCCTCCACCTCATGTACCTTTTTGACACCTTACTTACACCTCATCTCCCCTTAGCCACTTCACCATCCACATGTCAAGATGTGAGGGCTTGTGAGTTCTCAAATCACCATAGCCCTTCATCTTGCCCTTGTTGGATGCATCTCAACCATTGAATTCTCTAGAGAATTCAAATTCTTCTATAAATACCCCTCCTCAAGGGCATTTTCAACACTTAGCCATTTTATAACTACATGCTACCAATTTGCATTCTCACTTATTTACTATCATCTAGCCATCCATTCTAATCATTTTGCATAAGTTGATCTTGCATTTAGTCATTCAAGAAGTCATCTAAGGAGCACACAAAGTCATCCAAATCAAGGGCCAACCAAGGAGTCTTCAACAGCAAGGAAGGTATAATCATTTGCATCTCATTTTATCTATTTTCCTTCTTATTTATCACTCTTTAGGCTAATCTTTGAAGTGTCCTTAGTCTTTTATCATTCACTTTTTTTAAGGCATTTTGCACATTAGAGTAGGGTAAAAATTTAAGGTACACATTTCTCGCATATTCTGGGGAATCTGGCACAAACTGCCCCTTGCATTTAACTTCCATTTTGTTAAGTATTTTGTAGAAAGGTCAAAAGAAAAGGCGAAGCACTGCTTTTACCCAAGGCGTAGTTACCGCTTATATCAGCAGAAAAGGTGAAGCCTCGCTACCGCTATCATAGGCCAGTTTCCTTTGTTCCACGCAAAGTAGCGCGTGTTTCCCATATCCTCGACAATTTTATTTTCAACAGCTTTGCTGCGCTAGGTGTGCATTTAGAAGTTTGTTTCAACATTTTTGCAGAGGGCTTAATAACTTTCCTTTTAAAACCGATAACATTTCCCTCAGAAGGAGGTGACGCCTTTCATTTTGAAAGGTCTTTTTCTAACCGTTTATTTAAAGGCTTTAAGCACCTCATTTGTTGGTAAAAGTAGTGCTTAAAGCACCCCGCTTTTACTGGCTTAAAAGGCGGAAGCACCCTTGCTTTTGCTGCGTAGTGTAAAGCCTCCATTTTGTCAGCAGTAAAGGTGGAAGCTCTGCTTTTTGCTGCGTAAAGGTGGGAAGTTTACCTTTGCTGCGTAAAGGCGAAGCAACTTCCAAAAACAAGATAGTTTGGAAAAGTAAAACAACTATTTTAGCTTTTTGCTCTCATTTTTAGCTATTTTCAAGTAATAACCCTCTAACATTGTTTTGGCAAGGATATTGGTATTTTTTGCTAACTTTTTGCAGCATATTATGGCATAATTGACCGAAAACAAAGGAGAAGATAACTAACGTTTGCTTGCGGGGCCATCTATTTGATCAAATTTCTGAAAAACTATCCTTGTTGTTTGCACATAGTCTAATTAGTGGGAGTAAACTTCATTGCTTGTTGTGATTGTTTATTCTGTATTACCCAAAAGTATTAATTTTCACTTTCCCCCTTGCACTTCGTGGTGAGCCCGGGAGTAGTTGGAAATGGTTAGTGTCTTTCTTTAGTGGGGACTTAGGATTTCATCACCCCAAGTGATCTATCTCCAAACCACAGCGTACCTGCAGGGTATATAAAGGGGCCAAAGTTGTACCCCAATCCAAAGCCATCGCACTGGCAGACGGTTAGATACCTAGAGATGGAAGAGTTATTCAGCCTTTTAGTACACAAGTCTCTGCTCCACGCCAGGATAGGCTGGTATTCACGGTTGTGCCTCACGTACCGAGAGTATATCGAGGACTCCCTAGAATCCTTGTGCATCCTAGATTAAGACCTTGCCTGGCGATAACCTTAACATTAATCATAGGATTGTGCTTGCTTGAAGTGTCTTCTTGTGAAAAACCTGTGAAATATTTGATACATTGGCCTTATTTTATCATTTTGAGTCCTTGCCATAGCCATTGCCATCAAAACCAAGCTCTGTCTTACTACAGAAAGGCGGAAGCGCCCCTGTTTTTGCTGCAAAAAGGTGGAAGCACCCTTTGTTTTGTTGCAAAAAGGCAGAAGCGCCCCTATTCTACTGCAGAAAGGTGGAAGCGCCCCTGATTTTGCTGCAAAAAGGTGGAAGTGCCCCTGATTTACTATAGAAAGGCAACGCCCCTGATTTTTGCTTGCAGAGGGGCGGATTTTCCCTCCTAAGCATCTGGAATTGCCCCATTCAGATCCGTTTAGCCTCTAAACCATCATTTAACCATTCCCAACCATTATCTCATCATCCTAGGCCTCCGTTTCGTTACTCTAAGCCTCCCAAAATCTCCATTTGATCCTTTTAAACCCCCATCTTATCACTCCAAATCTTTGTTAACCATTCTAAATCCCTACGCATTCTTCACAATTATCTTTAATCCACCTATTCATTTTAATTTCTTCCTAATCCATTCAAAAGTCCATACCCTCACCTAATGACCATCATAATTTTACCGTTTACATCACCAAACACCACTCATAACCAAACCACCTTAAACTTGTATTACAAAGTGGTTACCCAAATTGACCATAACACTTGAATTTGATTATTAGTCTTTAACTTCGACCCCAATCAATTCGCTTCCATCTTGACGTGAATTTGGTGTCATAAGTTATTATCCTTGGCCCAATCAATCCATTCTTATCTTAAGGTGGATTCGGTGTCGTAATCATCCTCTTAATCAATCAAAGCTCTAGGTCACTAAGGGTAACTTCCTTTGATTAAACTCAAGGTCTCTCTCACATCTTTCATCATCTAATCATACCCATCCAATCATCCAAATCTACCAAAACCAATCATTCGATCAAATTATCCAATCAATCAAATCACATCCGTTCAACCAATTCTATCCTGTTGATCTTAGTAATCCAATCCAATTCAATCTTGCCAAATCCAAATCCGATCCAATCCAATATATCCCAACAAGATCTGATCCAAATCCAAACCCCATCAAAATCACACCTCATCCAATCACAATCAAATCATTCATCAAAAGCAGAGCACATTTGCATGCCCGTTCAGACCCGATCACAGGCAAAGAAAATGGCCGACCATCAAACCCAGAATGCCCAATCAAACAATCCTCAAGATCCCAACAACACAATGAACGTCTCATTAGATCCTAACAAGGGTACCAACATCCCTCATGATCTTCATAATGGTACTTCATCGCACTCTAACACCAAGAATCAGAATAACTCGCCACATGGTGAAGAGAGTATGGTTAATTAACCTGAACTCACACTTGAGGAATATTTTAGTAATCTCGCCAATGTGCAAATGGCTAACCATCTACTTGAAAAACATGGGGGAGAAATCTTGGCCCACCTAATTGAGAAGGGTGTCAAACCCCCCTCAGGTGTTGACTTGTCCAAATATAGGGGTGCCCCATCTAACGTACTCGAAAGTTCACAAAATGTGCCAAAAGGTTCATACTTCCCTAATGTTCCTCCAGTTGAGGGTTGGCATCAACCTGAATTTGGCAATGTTGTTGTCTATCAGGTTAACTATCCCTCACATGCTTCGACCTCAGTTATGGGAGGTCCTCAAGTGCTGATCCCAATAATCCTTTTGCCTATGGTATGCCACAAAATGTTCCACAACCTCCGCCATTAATGTTAACAACACCCCCTCCTTCGAATCAACCTACAGTCAACATTGGGGGCACCTCTTTTACCACATCACTTCCACCTCCTGGGACTACAAATCTACCATCTCAACAGCTTCCCCAATCCAACATTCTGCCTCAATTACCTTCACAAGGCACACCCCAGCTGAACGTTTTGGGTGGTACCCATCAACCCCCTTTACAAAACACTTCTACGCTACCTCCGCCATCTCATCAACAACAACCCATACATAATACTTTGGCCTCTTCACAACCACCCTACCAATCACAAGGCAATCCATCTTGACCTATTGCTCAATCCATATCCCCCTTTCTCGCATCCATTTTGCATCTGCAGGGTCAACCACAACACAATATCCCATCTCGGCCCATACAATCTTTGATGTCACAACAACAACCTCCCCAACACTACTACTATCACAATCAGCAACAATTTCACCAACAACCGCTTTATGTGACCTCCCAACAATCACAACAATACCTTCAACATCAACAAACCAACACACAACATCCCATCCAAGCGCCTCAACAACCTACCCCACACTTTTATCAAACAAATCCAAACTATACCCCACAACAACAGCCCTCGTATCAACAAAATCCTCTGTCTTACCAATGAGCCATATCATCATCCAATCATCCAAATCCGTATTTCAACAATCCGACGCCCTTTCAGTAGGATCCTTTATCATCCTATCATCAATATCCCCCCAACCCTCCACCAGCTAGCTCGGATTTGTTGGAAATCAAAGCCGCACTTAAGGACCTTCAAGCTGGGGCTACCAAACAATCATTCAAATTTGAAGACAAATGCCCATATCCATTTGATCCCTCCATCTCATTAATCCCATTTCCTAAACATTTCGAGATACCAAAATTTGACAAATACAAGGGGAACAAAGACCCTAAGGCTCACTTGCAGGAGTTTTATTCCTAGTGTCAAGAAGTCATGTACAATGATAACTATCTCTTGCGCTTGTTCCCACGAAGCCTAGCAAGCCACGCCTTAGATTGGTTCATGACCCTCGAAAAAGGGTCCATAAAAACTTTTGCAGACTTGTCAGAAAAGTTTGTATCCTACTTCTCTTTCAATTTGGAGAAGGATACAGACACTTTAGATCTCCTCAAAGAGAAACAACGTGATGGAGAAACCTTTTCAAGCTACCTACAATGGTGGCGTGCATTAGCAAGTCGAATGAAGACCCCTCTGAAAGAAAAAGACATGGTCACTCTTTTCATGGAGAAGTCTCATCCTGACATGGCCCATAATTTTAGGTTACATTATGTCACCACCTTCACAGATATAGTAGAAAAGGGACCCATCCTTGAATGTGCCCTTATTGCCAAAGGACACATAAAAATACACAGTCATGATAAAGAGAGGTCATTTGGAGATAAACCACGATTCTGGAACAAGAAAAAGAATGCGGTGAATGATGGCGTGACAGACACTAAACATGTCCAAGTGGCTAATGCATCCCAAAAACAACAACCATATGTACCCAACGCCATATTTGTACCATAGGGGACACCTCGTCCTCCTCAACAGTCAAACCAAAACAATTAGGGGAACACCAAACGCCAATATGCCCAATTAGGAGAACCTCTGAGTGTTGTTTTTAATAAGTTGTTACAAATCAATTACCCCATCACATACCCTGTCACCAAGCCATTTGACGAGTCCAAACCCAAGCCCGCATGGTTTAAAGAAAATGAGTATTGTGAGTTTCATAAAATCAAGGGACACTCTTTGAATAAGTGTCAAGGTCTGAAAAATTATGTCCAAGATCTCATTGATCGAGGTGACATCAAGGTTGACCCTAGTCAAGCTTCGTCGTCCAATGCTCAATTGCAGATATATCAGAACGCCTTTCCAAACCATAACCAAGGCCCAAGCACATCTAGCAATAATCTCCAAGGAAACATCACAAATAATGTGAGCTACAAGAATGTGCCCTTCAATTACGAGGGTGTCATTCATTACATTGAGCAGGTGGAACCCCGGGTATCCATGATACATGTTAAAGCCAAAGACCCACAATGTGTTGTTACTACAGGACGAGCCCACATCACTATCCCTGCAGCCTCTGTACCTACCCACTCAACTCCTCTAAGCTCTCAGTACAACATCCTTGATCACTTAAGAAAAACCATTACTCATATATTCATCCTATATTTGCTTAAGTCTTCCCTGGTACATCAAGAAATCCTCAATAGAGCATTGCAAGAAACCCATGTGCCAAATGACATCGACCCCACACAATTCTAAGCTTTGGTGGGACACTTGGCTTTGTTTCATCACCTGCACTTCAGCCAAAACGATATGCCAAACATCGATGTCAATCATAATCACCCCTTACACATCGAAGTCGTGGTTGCTCGACATAAAATAAAAAGGGTCTTGGTAGATAATGGCTCTGCCCTCAATTTGTGTACTTTGAAATTCATAAAATAGGTGGGGTATACTCAAGCAGACTTAAGTAACCAGATCATCACAATCAAAGCCTATGATAATGCAGAAAGAAATTCAGAGGGAATTATCAGTCTTCCTATCCAAGTGGGACCTGTGCTTCAGTATACTACTTGTCATGTCCTTGATCTGGACTTAACGTATAATCTCCTCCTTGGCTGCCTATGGCTCCATGCTATCCAAGCCGTCCCCTCCACGTACCATCAATGCCTAAAATTCCCTATCAACGGACAAGAAGTCACCACCTATGCTGACCCCCAACCATTTGAATATTGCCATGCTTTAGAAGCGTCATTTCCCCATTTACATTATTGTCCCGGAGTTGACATGGGGGCATCCCAGTCATCATCTGTAAATCCACCATCCACCACGATGACCACTTCATCCTCCACCGCTGATCCTACGGTCACCAAAGTCCAGATCATTGACAAAGGGTGTAGGGAATATGAAATGAATACTGATCTCAATGTAGCAACCATGTCGCCATCACCCCATGAGTATGGTCAACCTTTACATGCTACTCCAAAGGAAGATAGGACTGTCACCTTCAGTGGTAAAAACATCCCTACCACCACTTTCAAATCCTCGAGTGTCAAGATAGATGCACCAGAAGAGGACATAAGACAATGGCTCTACCGAGAAGATCCCGAACTAGAAACTCCTCTAAAGAAATACTTTCAGGAAAAGTACCCCTGGCCAACAAAGTTTGTGGAAAAACATAACTATCAAGGCAGGGGCCTAGGTAAAGAAGAACAAGGGCAGTTGCAACCCATTGATACGTCACAGTTACCAAAGAACGTAGGCATTGGGTATGACAGAAAATAGAAGAGCCCTACAACATCGTCTAATACTTCTAATAGTGTCACCGTGGACAATGGTTCATTGGAAGACATACCCGAGGAGGAATCCATCATACGTGTGTACGATGACGTCGATCACACCGACCTATCATCCATGTTCGAATTCCTATCCGTCTGCACTATTAGCCTAACCCTTTGTCACCCTGAGCTTATTGATTGGGACCTACGTAATAGCACACCTGTCAGTATGTCTACAGATACGTATGTCAACCTTATGGGATTAGGGGAGGATGAACACTCCAGTCGCAAAAATAAGAATAAGAAAAATAAAAAGCGGTCATCTAGTGAAAACCTCCCTAAGGCACTTCCTGACCTTGAAAAAGTAAAAATAAAGGACGCAACTGATGGCGAAAACCTCGAAGAGGTGCTAGAAGATGGAGATGTTCATCTTCCCCTTGTGGGAACTTAGTTATCTACCTGATCGTCTATTCTAATTGAAGAGACTCAAGAAGTTAATCTGGGTACTATAGAAAGTCCTAAAATCACCTATGTAGCTAAGTCACTCTCAGAGCAAGAGTACCCGATCATTGTGCAACTACTCCAAGAGGGAATCATTAACTTTGCTTGGTCATACTCAGACATGCTAGGCCTAGACCCCGCCTTAGTGGTTCATCATTTAGACGTTTTCCCAGATGCAAAGCCTATCAAACAAAAGCTCTGCAAGATGCACCCGCAGGTCGCATTATTAGTCAAGAAAGAATTGGAGAAGTTATTAGAGGCAGGTTTTATCAGACCGATTGAATACTCTGAGTGGATTTCCAATATAGTACTGGTTGCCAAACCAAATGGAGACATTCGGGTCTACACGGACTTCAAGGACCTTAACAAGGCCTACCCAAAAGATGACTTCCCTCTACCTAACATTGACATGTTGGTTGACCTCACAGTAGGACATGAGATGTTATCACTCATGGATGGCTTCTCTGGTTATAATCAAATTTGAATCACACCTAAAGACCAACACAAGACCGCCTTCACAACACCTTGGGGTACTTTCTGTTACAATGTTATGCCCTTTGGTCTCAAGAATGCAGGGGCAACATATCAGAGAGCAATGACGGTCATCTTCCATGACCTCATCCATATCATCATGGAGGATTATGTTGATGACTTGCTAGGAAAATCAAAAACACGAGCACAACATCCTACTGTCATGAAGCAGATCTTTGAACGGTTAGAACATTACAAGTTGCGGCTAAATCTAAAAAAGTGTGTTTTTGGGGTTACATCAGGAAAATTGTTAGGTTTTATAGTCTCCCAAAGGGGCATTGAGGTTGATCCTGCCAAAGTAAAAGCTATTTTGGACATGCCACCTCCACGCAATCTGAAGCAGTTAAGAAGCCTCCAAGGGAAGATGAAGTCCATTCGTCGGTTCATAGCCCAGCTAACAGATAAATGCCAGCCATTCACCCATCTTTTGAAGAAAGATTCCACCTTCCGATGGACCCCGCAGTGCCAGATGGGTTTCAATAAAATTAAGGAATATTTAGCTCATTCACCGATCTTGATGCTGCCTATTCTAGGAAAACCCCTTTTGCTTTACATCTCTGCTACTTCAGTTGCACTGGGGGCATTGTTGGCACAACATGATGAGGCATTCAAAGAGAGGGAAATCTACTACATCAGTTGAACACTAGTCGGCTATGAGTTAAATTACTCCCCCATGGAAAAAGCTTGCCTTGCACTAGTCTTCAGCACACAAAAACTCCTTCATTACATGCTCAGCCATCCAGTCAAGTTAATCGCTAAAATTGATCCCCTGAAGTATTTGTTATCTAGAACCACTTTGATTGGCCGCATGGCCAAATGGGTCATGCTCCTAAGCGAATTTGACATAGAGTATGTAGAGCAAAAAGCCATAAAAGGATAGGTCATCTCTGATCAATTGGCTGAAGCACCATTAGTAGATGCCTACCCACTAGACACTGAATTCCCAGATGAAGAAA
Organism: Sequoia sempervirens; assembly: GCA_007258455.2. NCBI lineage: Eukaryota > Viridiplantae > Streptophyta > Pinopsida > Cupressales > Cupressaceae > Sequoia > Sequoia sempervirens. The sequence goes on from VDFB02138206.1 coordinate 17,693, forward strand.
TCTACACAGTTACAGAAGCACCGGCTTGGACACTATATTTCGATGGCTCATACACTCATAGTGGATCTGGGGTAGGAATTTTATTAGTTACCCCTCAAGGTGACTACATGCCAAAATCATTCAGGATAGCATTCCCATGTACCAACAATATGGCAGAGTACGAAGCTCTCCTCACCCGCCTCAGAATTGCAAAACAGTGGCACATAACTCATTTGAAAGTCTTTGGTGATTCTTTGCTAGTCATTAGACAAGTTAATGATGAATTCCTCATGAAAGATGATAAAATGTTACCCTATAAACGCATGGTGGATGATTTCAAGAAATATTTCACCTTCATATAGTTTGACCAAATCCCTTGGGTACATAATAAAGTAGCAGATGCAATGGCCACTATTGGTCCCCTGATTGACATGCCTAAAGACCGAACATAGTGTGAGTTTCTTGTTGAATAGCTTTTAATCCCTGCATATGATATTCCTGAGACTGACATGGTGTGCGATATTGTAGGTCCCGCCTCGCCTTGGTATCAGGACATATACACTTATCTCCGTGATAATATTATACCCCCAGAACTTACACACAACCAATGCAAATCCTTTATCCATCTCTCTTCCCGATATATCATTGTTGGTGATACGCTTTATCGTCGCGGGTATGATGGAATCCTCCTTAGATGTCTAAATGAGACTGAGGCCTGCGCGACACTAATGGAAGTACATGGTGGTATTTGTGGAGCTCACTCAAATGGTATGGCTCTAGCCAAAAGGATCCTACGGGCTAGATATTATTGGCCTACATTAGAACATGATGCTTGCGAATTTGTGAAGAAGTGCCTTCCATGCCAACAACATGCAGATTTGATTCACACCCCAACACAAGATTTTCAACCCCTCCTGGCACTGTGGCCCTTTTCTCAATGGGGTTTCGATTTGATTGGCAAGATTTACTCACCATCATCTGATGGTCATACATTCATAATTATCGCCACTAAATACTTCACTAAATGGGTGGAAGCAATGCCACTCACAAATCACCGGTGTCCAAATCTCTAAATTTATTCTCTACCATATTCTCTGTAGATATGGTATCCCATCCACCATCATCTCTGATAATAGAAAACCCTTCAAAAACCAAGCCATGAAACACCTCTGTGACACCTTCCATATCCAACATCGTTGGTCGATGCCTTATTACCCTCAGGGTAATGGTCAGGCATAAGTAACCAACAAGATCCTCATCCGCATCCTCAAAAAGGTTGTCAATAACACTGGACGAGATTGGCACCTCTATATTCATCTTGCCCTCTGGGCATACCGTACATCCATCTGCACCCCAACAGGTGCCACCCCTATTCTTTAGTATATGGTGCTGAAGCCATCTTTCCAATCGAAGTTGAGCTTCCATCACTAAGGATTTCTCTGAAGAACCTTATCAACGAAGAAGATGCTCATGTTGCACGGTTTGCACAACTTGAATTACTGGATGAACGGAGAATAAAAGCCTATGATCACCTGCAAGCATACCAAAATCGCCTCAAATGTCATTACAATAAAAAGGTTCATCCTAGAAAATTCCAGGTTGGTGAGCTTGTTCTCAAAGAAAACCAACGCACTCAACCGGACTGTGATAAAAAGGGAAAATTTGAGGCAAACTGGTTAGGGCCTTATATCATAGCCACCAAATATGGATCTGGGGCCTACAGGCTAACTACTCTTGAAGGAGATCCCCTTGATGAACCCATAAATATCCTCCATCTGAAGAGGTTCTATGCCTAAGTCCATTTGGTAACCCCACCTAAAATCAAAAAATCAAAAAATCAAAAAAGTACTAAAAAAAAAATCCAAAAAATAGTAAAGAAAAATAAATCCATCATATGGTGAAAATCACCTCTTGGTGGTGCCTTGGATAAGTATGGATGGTGAAAACCTGTTAACAGGCACCATCCATAGAGGGCTTAATCATTATCTACCTAGCATCCTAGTTATTTTATGCTTTCATCTGCACTATCATCCTCACCCACCTCGGCCTAGGCCGCTTGGTATTTATTGATTGAGCATTGGACGACCCCTCTTGCCTATCCCTCATCCTGAGCATTTTTATATCCCACTTTGAGCTTATGTCTTTCATTCCCTTTGTCATTCGGTCTGTGTCGTTATGTAGGATCATCCATCATGTCGGTCTCCACCTAGATCTCATCCTCCCGCGACACTCTCGTCCTTAGTCGAACTACATTGCCCTTGCACTATCACGTAGGCAAGGCTGATCATTCGATCTACCCCCGGGGCATTTTGGATCAAATTTTCATGATCCTCCATCACTTGGCCTTCACAAATCCTCTTTTTGCTTTATCCATGGTCTTCTCGTCGAACTACGTTGCCCCTGCACTCTCACGTAGGCAAGGTTGGTCATTTGATCCTCCCCCAGGGCATTTGTCTGTCGCGTTTTGTGTCCATCATCGGTCACCATTGTCTTCTTTCCACTTTATCCATGGTCTTTTTCCATGAACTACGAGGGCTCTGTGCTTTCACGTAGGCAAGGCTAATCTCTGATCGGCCCCGAGCCCCTAGGTCTTTAGGTTGTGTCTTATCTCCTTTGTGTCGTGTCATCAAGCTATGCCCTTATCCGGTTGGTTCTTAACAAACAAGACCCACTTGTACCAATGAATCTAATCAATTTTGAATATCCTATACCATATTGATCTTTTCGCTTAGTATCCATCATAGGTCTCACCAGGATACACCCTTCCTAACAGACCTCATCAATTCCATCTATCCCCTTGATCCTATGGCAAAGGACATTTGAAATTGATTGCAAATTTTTTGAGGCTTTTGGTTCTTGTTTATCATTTGAGCTCCCTATAATCACTTGTCAAGGCCGCCATAATCTATCATATTATGGCATGTTTTGATTGATTCACATAGGGGCATATCTTGATCTTTTCTTTTGTTGTGTCTTTTTGGTTGTCCCACGTAGTACCCACCAAGGTCCTTGGGGTCTTGTGTTACACTGGGACATCCTTTTGTGCTTGTGGTTATCTCAATACCTGGCCTGACCAAGGTCTTCATGACTTTGGGGTGTTGGGATAGCCTTCTTGTCTGGCGTGTTTGTTTCATGCATTAGACACTTATCTACCTTGGTCCTCCATACCTTGGTGTATCATGTCTTATGCTATAGAAAAAACCAGTGCTCCAAAGATGGCAAATTGAATTAGGATTGCATTTTCATAATCATTGCATTACATTCACCCTATGGTTTTGGTTATGCAAATACTTTACCCCATTCTTTTCCATTCTTCTCAGGATACTGATACTTTTTGATAGATTCCAAATGACACCCATTCTCACAATCACCACATACCCACCTTCCATTATCATGTCAGTTCTTACTGGCACTTATGGCCGTGTGTTATTACCTTTAAATTACAAAAGCACTATTACATATATCCATCGTCACCTGCATCACCACATGTTAAGTCCATACATACATCACCACCTGCATCACAAAGTGTCAGACTCATAATACATCACATCTTGCATATATAAAATGTCCATACAAAATCCATCATATACATATACATACATGACAAATAAGTCAACTAGGCATCCATATATATAAATCATCATAGATCCCACATATACACATAACATATCACCATGCGCATATTTGCATCAATAAAATTATTCATATTCCACAAGTACATACACCCAATCATCCACATGAACATCTCATATCATAAACATAAGCATAAATAAACCAACGCATCCATCCACATAAACAAGTAATACCATATACACATGCATATAATCACCCATCATAAAAGGAAACATACTACATGGTGTCAATAAGAACTGTCCCATATCAATATAATATAATATGTGTCACATGTCCATCATACATATATCCATCACATGATAAACTACAAAATCCAGAGATATGGAACATCTCTGATCTCTGTCAATAAATCCTACACACTCCACCCTACATCTGTCAAAAACTCAGTAGCCTATCACCTCCCGAATGAACTCCCCACATCTGATCTCTGTGGTGACTCAGGTCCTGCTCCCTTGCCTAGTGAACCCCTGGTGAATCAATTTAACCT
>VDFB02138210.1:0-15197 GCA_007258455.2 Sequoia sempervirens
TTTGGGGCAGCACTATTAGGACTTTGTAGCTTGTTTTGCATAGTTAGTTGCAGAGGTATGAAAGGTTTTCCAAATTCAGGTGGTATCACTTGCAAAACTTATAATGGTCAATGTGTGGTGGACTGTGTAATTTGCTCCCAAAATTTCATTTCTAGACTATTGGAGTTTGATATTGGGGACTTCCCTATTTAGATGAAATTTGATAATGCACCTTTGTTTGTTAAACTTGGCATCGTTTCAAATGGCCAGCGTGGCAAGCAAGCCCATTACATGCAAAAGAAAACCCTTCCTCAAGGTCGAATCCTCATGAATCAGGAAAATAGAGGAATCTTTAGTGCTGCCCTTGAGTAGTATTTCCACATTATGAAGAATAACATAGGGGACAAGGCAGCCAATGATGCAAGTGGTCGTATATGCAGCAATTTGCTGATTCCTATAATTCTCAAGGCCTTAAGTGCTTGCAAAAGATCACAGCCCAAGAAAGGGGCTGCAAACACTTTTCCAATAAACCCATGGTACGATGAAGGGTGTAAAGCTGCTAAGAGATAATTGAAAGATAGTGGGATGACCAAAGAAAACTAGAAGAAATATGAGAAATTGGTGCAATAAAAAGAAAGAGGTGTGTAAATGCAAGAAGGAAGGACCTAATCTCTCTTGGAAAACATAACCCCAAAGGTTTTTGGAAGGAACTATAGCAAAGGAAAAAACAGATTGAAAACAATATTACAGACGCCCAATAGTTAGATTTGTTGGAATATTGTTGTCATTGGTGTTAAAGGCTGACCCATGTCTAGTGTCTTGCTAAAAGGGTGTTAAATAAAATAAAAATAGTATCAAATATTGGGACGACCCTCTCTTGGTGCCACCCCATTTGGGGATTTTTAAATTCAAAAATCAAATTGATTTTATATTTTTGAGGGCTTCCCAAAGTGGGATGACCACCTAGAAGGGTGCGCCCACCTTGGGCAATGAAATTAAAAATAAAATAAAATAAAATAATTATTAAATGTTGGGCTGACCACCTTTGGGAAGTCACCCCTCTTGGGTGAAGAGTCATGAAGACATGTATAACTAAAAGGTTGTGAGAGGGTTCTGTTGTGACCTTTTCACACATCGCCCCATTCCAGATGGGGACCCCCTAATTTTTGCTCCGTTCCGGTCTTTTGGCTTGGGTTTTCTCCTCTCTTTCGCTCTGTCTCTTTTCTGGTGTCCGTCTTTCGGGGGGGTTGTGTCCGTCATTGAGCTTAAACGCAAAATATTGGCCAAGTATAAAATTAGGGTTTCATCGTTTCTGGCCAATTCAAAGTCAAGTAAAGTGAGAAAATTGAAAATTGAACTTAACGTTGTTGTCAGCAGACATCCAGCAGGTTTCCGGCCAAGTTTCATCAGATTACAGTGCTTACACTATTTTTTAGTAAGTGCGCATTCAGACGATTTGTAGGCTATTTTTACGGAATTAGGCGGTCCACCTTTGCATTGAGTGTACCCGAATTTGCTTAGCGTGCCAAATTTGAGCAAAAGCGGACTTACTATTTTTAAGCGATCCAGAGCTTCGGGGGCTAATTTGAGTGCGGATCACGAGTTTTCTTTGCGTATGCATATTCCTTCTGGGTTTTAAGACCGATGGTATAACATGCAAGACGAGACGACCACTTTCAGGATTCAGCCTTCCGAGGCTATTTTAGGGTTTGCATGTCGAGGTTTCTTTTGCATGTCAGGTGATTCCTGATGGGTTTTTCGAGAGCTTCGCGATGGTGTGACATGCAAATGAGGATTCTCACTCAGTAAGGAACTTGCTATTTTTAGCGGGTGTGTCGTACGGCCGCCTCGGTTGAATCACGAAGTCGCGGTGCCCGCGAAGCGAGGCAAAGCGGGAGATCTTTTGATACGCATGCAATGCAAATTAGGGTTTCCAGCTTCGGAGCCTAAAAATAGGCATCAAAAGTCAAAATCTTAGAAAACCGATGTAAACCATCGCGATCAGCGTTCTTCAAGCTATCTGCTGGTGAAATTTCAAGTCAAACGGAGCACTTACTATTTATAGTAAGCCAAATTGGAAACATGCTAAAAATAGTAAACCGGTTGCATGCATCAGTGTCGATATGAGTCACGTGGTGAGGATCGCCTCATTCGAATTTCAAGACGATCGGAGCAGTGGAGCTATCAGAAACATGAGCTTACTATTTATAGTAAGCCACCTTCAGAAACAGGCTAAAAATAGCAGGGCGACTAAAGGAGGCAATGCCGACAGGTTGATAAGGTTATGAAGAAGCTATGTTTAAAATTTCAGGCCATTCCAAGCTTCAGAGGCGCAAATTCAGAGAATTTACTATAAATAGCAGGGCACGTAGGCTGGCGAGGATGATGAAAAATTTGTCTAAGTCTGGAACTTCGTTTGGCAGGCATGGAGAAATGCGCCCATCTCAGCTAGAGGCATGAAAAATTTCTAAGTGTGAGTTTATCCACCACCCAGGGCAAAATGCGCCCAAGGCAGGAAAGTCAAAGAGAGTCAAAGGTTTTCGTCCTGCTCAGGGGTCCAAATGCGCCCAAGGAGAAAGAGGGAAAAAGCTTAAAAAGTTTCTAAGGCATGAAAATCCGCCTCACACATCAAAATGCGCCCATCCTTCACAAGCATGGAAATGCGCCCAGAATTCAAGGTGGTCAAAGCAAAGTCAAACATGAAAATCCGCCTCACACATGAAAATGCGCCCAAAGTTGATGTTTATCCTTCACACAGGGTGAAATGCGCCTAGTTTGCAAAGAGTCAACAAAGTCAAAGTTTTCCGTCCTCCTCCATAGGCAAAATGCGCCCAAATCATGCATGTCAAGACAAAAAACGGAAGTTGAAAAGTCACATGAAGGCATTTGCAAGTTCGTCCTCCTCCTACAAGGAAATGCGCCTATGTTTGGATTGTAAATGGTAAATACAAGTGGTAAATAAGGTAAAAATCTTCCCAAAACGTGGTGAGAAGTGGTAAAAGGTGGACGTTATCCTCCTCTACACTAAGAATGCGCCCAAGGTGGTGGGCCTTGGTGAAAACTTTGCTAGGCGTGTGAAGGGAGTTATAAGGCGTTGGAATTTCCTAAGGCGTGGAAAATATTTGAAGGGGTTAAGAATAAAGTGTGATGTGCGCCTAGGAAGGGAGTTATAAGGCGTTGGAATATGTTAGAATATATTTCATGGCGTTGAAAATAAAGTGCTAAGTGAAGTATGCGCCAATGTTTGAAGGGAGTTATAAGGTGATTTTAAAATATATTCCAAGGCGTTGAGAATAAGATGTCAAGTGTTGTGCGCCTAGAGTGATAAAATGTTAAAAAAAAAATTTCTAAGGCGTGAGATTTAAATTTTCTAAGGCGTTGGGCTTTTGAATAAATATTTTCCAAGTGTATGGGATGAAGTGGAGATAAAATGTACAAGGCGTGCCGGGAATGAACGAAGTTGATTAAGAAATTTCTCTCCACTGGCAAACGATAAAAACTTTCTAAGGGAAATTTTTCAAAGTGCAAGAGATGATTTTAAAAAAAAAAAAAATATTTTTCTAAGGCAAATTATTTTCCCTTGGAAAATACGCCTTGAGATCAGAGTGATAAATTTCCCGAAGCAAGAACAACTTTTCTCAGTGATGGAGTCAGAGACGATGATAATGCAAGATGATTCAAATTTTTTCAAGAGGTCAGAGCAACGCAGAGTGATCACAGGCGAAGAACGAATTTAAATGATGAAAATAATATTTTTCTAAGGTTCAAAATTGAAAAATTAAATGAACCCGTTCGTTGGGTACCTATGAATTCGAGGTAAATTGAAGAAAATTTGCTTCTGGGTACTAAACATTTGTGATGATGAATGGATTTCCAAGTCTTCTGAGCTTCGCCGACACTCTTTCAATGAAGAATTTAATCAGTGCTCAAATTGTGAATTTTCCTAAGGAAGAATTTTAAATTTTCTAAGGCAAAAACGAGTAAAATGAGCTTTCAAGATGAATTTTCTTCGAATGATGAGTTCAAGAGAAATTGCCTAGATAATTTTAATTAAATTCTTCAAGGATGGATTTTTTCAGAGCAGAAGAGAGTTAAAATTCAAATTCTAGTAACAGAGCCCCGGCTGGTGAGTAAAAAAATGATGAATTTAAATTAAATTTTTCGAAAGCAAAATCTAAAACGCCAGTCAAAGTCAAGTTTCTAGAAGAATAATATTCCCGACGACTGGAGACAAGTGTCAGAAACACCAGAGAGGGAAAATTCGAATTCTTGAGGTGGAGTAGTGGAGTTTAATGGCACTGGCTAAAATTAACTTCTTCTAGAATTCGAATTTTAGCTATAAAATGGAGAAGTTCTTCACTCATTTTCACAGCTGGAGAAGTCGAACTTGCTCTGAGAGTGAAGCATTGCAGTGAGTTGCTGAAGCTTGAAGGAATTTGAATGTTGCTGAGTTGAGAAAGGACGCCTTAAGTTGCTGAAGTTTGAATTTTGCTGAAGAGGTGCGCCATTGCTGAAGTAGAAGAGGTACGCCTTAAGTTGCTGAGGCTTGAAAGAATTTGAAATTGTTGCTGAGAAGTTGAGTTTGCTGAGGAGGCGCACTTGGGAGTTGATTAAATTTGTGCTGAGAGAAGTACGCCTTAAGTTGTTGAGAGGTACTTGCTGGTTGGAGAAGGTACGCCATTGCTGAAATAGAAGAGGTACGGCCTTTGCTAGTGTTGAGGCTGAAGTTTGAAATCTGATTTGATTGAGCTTAGTTGAAGTTGCCATTTGAGGGGCGCCTTGAAGCAGTGAAATAGTTGAGAACTTAAGAGATGGCTGAAGCAAGGACAACCGGAAAGGACAATGGTGCCTCCAGACAAGCTGTGATCAAGAAGCTCAGCAAAACGTTCATGCCAGAGTCAAAGTTTATTTCAGTCGCGTTGACTTAATAATTCAATTTGGGCTCGGCTAACCTCGAGACCTTCAAGAAATGCTGCTCGGATTGTGTCACGGGCTTCACTTCGCGACAACATCAGTCTCATAGCGGATTTGTGCTGCAACGCCAAGTTTTCCGCCAGCTATTCAGTGTTCGGAGCTGATGATGGAATGCGCCAATTGCTACGAGAAGGAACATCGATCGATCACGACACCAGATGGCCAAGTGCTTGCCAACCTCACTCCGGCGGCCATTGGTGAAGCTTTCGGGATCCCGGTGCACAGGAACATGATTTACAAGTCCAGGGAGCGAGCGGAGCGGATGTATGCTTCTGCTTTTGAACGGTGCATGGATACAATTAACACTCACTGGATGAGCACTCCAAAGCCTTCTCGAACGAAGTTGCCAAAGTAGATCATAGCAGAGGACCTGAAACAGGAATACTGTGATCTTATCATGTTGCTGAGCAGGGTTGGTGGTTGCCCACAGTCCTACATTTTTGAGCCTTGGATGTTTTATTATATCAACCTGGTGTTAGAGGGAAAGGATTATGTCAATTGGGCTGAGATGATCAGCGATAGTATACATGAGCAGCTCCTGAGCTTAAGGAGGACTAAAACGTTCTACATGAGCTCCTACCTTATTTATATGTTGGCACGAATGACGAGGTACAGGGGGATTTCTTATAAAGAACCCATCGGTTGTGGCTCTCATCAATTCAAAATCCATGAGGCATGTACACAGTTGCACCTGTCGAGCACAACTTACTACAAGCGTGTCAACGATTCATTCACCATGTACATCACGAGGCTGCTTCAGGAGCGGTTACACCACAGAATCTCTAGAAATGCACAGGAGCTGATTGAGAGGTATGGGTGCTGGTTTATTCACCCCCGAGATTTCACATTAGTCGCGTAAGGATTTTCTTCATACCCATATAGGCTGCCTAGCACCCAATGTCGTGATAAAGATAATAATGCTAGAGATATCTAGACAGTTGCTAGCCTTTGACAAAATCCAAAAGAAGAAGAAGAAAGGAGGGATAGAGTTTCCAATTGTGATGGGCAACTCTGATGAGGTGTGTCCTTCGATACAGGCGGCTAGAGAAGCTGAGAATGAGCTTCAATTTTATCATTTCTCATATCATACAAGCCGACAGCATTATGACCCGCACCATAACATCAATTGGGTTCTGTTGGAGGAGTTCAAACATAAGGCCACCATTGAGGATTATTGGGCTGATGCAATGATGAGGATTGGAAGTGAGAAGAGAAGGTTCTCTAGGTTGCCGATTACTCCCGACCGTGGAGGTGAGGTAGTTCCGGCCCGACCAGTCAAGATATGGATGCAGTTCCACCTGATTATGCAACAGCTCGAGATACTCCACCCACTTCCACCGTGGATTGGTCAGAAACAGGCTGATTTAGATACTCTATCCATCCCTAAGCATGACATCTACCGTGGCATGGGCTGATGCGAAGGTGAATGTGATTGAAAAAGTAGGTCAATTGTCTTTGACTTACAATATGATGGGAGATCACAGAACGCCCACCACTGGCAGAAAGAAACAGATCACACGAGGCCCAGAGACCAGGAAGAAGGAAATAGTTCGGCCAGAGCCTCCGCGAGTCACAGTGGCAACACCCTTGGAGACACGCTCTCCAAGTATACAGGAGGTGTCTTTGTCGCCGGGACGAGAATTACGCTGAACTGCAAAATTCCAGAGGGACAGATGATATTCACCTCCATTTGAGGAGTCAATTGCCAGAGTGCCAATGTACCGCTAGGCTGATCAACAGGATCGCCAGGATGATGAGGGGACTATTAATGACCCCGCCTCAGCAGAGTTAGAGGCGGCCATGAACGTATGGCGATGATGATATAGGTGTCAGTGACATCAGCCTTACCTATATCTAAGGAGCCTCGCCTTTGACGAAGAAGAAGTTGAAATGCTAGAGAGGTCGGTACCGTGATGTTGTTCTGGCATACTATATATGAGGTGCCCGATTGGCTAAAGGATAGAATGAGAAGAAGCCCGAGTGAAGAGATTGATCCAGCAGTTGAGATGGAAGAATTTTTGAATCGGATCAGTGCTCCTCCACCGAAGAAGAAGGCAAGAAAATTTTCGAGGATCTCCACCGATGAGGATGGCTCTCGTACTCTTCACGTTGCTGTCCCACGAGTCGAGTGTGACCGGAATGAAGCGGTTCCTGAGAATTATGTGGTCACCACTCTGGATTTGGGACGCCCTACTGGTGCTCAGATTGTTGAGGAGTGTGATAACTCCTTCCTTGCCCTCAAGGATAGATTATTCAAGAAAGAAGGGAAATATAAGAAGTTAAAACGAGAACACAAAGCCTTAGCGTTCAACAGCTTGTCTCTGCTCGCAGGGCGGTGATGTACTAAAGGATTGAGCCTCCCAGATATTCCTATATCGACCAACCGCTTAATAGAGTTGGGAGGATGGCACAGAGGCGCATACAAAATGGATCAAGGTGGAGTTCGTGACTGAGACGTAAAAATTTATGGAGGACCTTGCCTTTGCCTTTCAGCAGGCCTCTACTATTTTGGCACAGATGGATGCTGTGGATCATGCTTGGGGCGATGCTTCCATCTACCAGAGTAGGGTGATCCAGCGTCTTGAGGTGTTGAGGCATGTGCCATTGCGGTTGTCGATTGATGGAGGTGTCATTCAGCTAATGACCATATGACTTCTCCTTGGTATTCTTCAAATATCAAGGTATGGCTTCTTCGACGCGTATTGCGTATCTTAGCCAGTGGTACATAAGGCTGGGCGGCTAATATCATGGGATGGAGTTCAGAACACCTTTGAGGCCATATTTGCTAGGCGGCTGAATCCAGATGAGATAAGTTTTGATAATTTGAGGGGTTTGCTGGTTCCCTTCTTCGCAGATGTTAAGACCTTTGTACAGGATGACTTTGAGAATACCGCTACATTCTCCACTTTGATCCAGAACACGCAGGACTCATTAGCTGCTTGGAGAAAATCTTGTACAAGGCACGAGCACTCAGTCACGGTGTTGGAGTTTCAGTTGGATTGTGTTCCACCTATTTCAGTTCAGGAAGTTGAGGCCGTACTTAGCAGATTTGTTGAGTTGGCAGTCAGAGAGAAGGCAAATGGGAACGCACTACTGGACGAAGATCTTCTAGAAGACTTAATATGGAGCATTTATTACCTTTTTACTATTTTTGGGAGTGAGTGGGAATCTTCGATTCATTTAATGTACCACTCCCTATTCTGGCAGTTTTTAGGGTTAGGGCTGAGGTGGCACGATTCTGGCCACTCTATTAATTGTAACCCTAGCCGTCTTTGGGGACTTGGCTAGCTATAAAAGGGGGAGTCCCCCTCATTTGTAAGGCATTAGAATTAGAAATTAGAGATCAGAGATTAGATCAGAGCTAGAATTGAGATAGAGTTAGAGCTAGATTGTAGAGCATTTTTGCATAATTTGGAGAAGAGAGAAGGTTTTCCCTTTGAAAACTTTTGAAGAGATTGTTGTGTAACACATTTTATGATAATAGATCTTTTCATTGATGATGGAATTCGTCTTGTCATGAAATGCTAGCAAGGTTTCTTCTTCCTTTCGTATCCAAGTAGCTTAGTTCATGCAAAGTAGCTTACTTCGGTGTGTGGTGTTTTATTGAGATAGCTTCGCTTTATTCCATACCACTAGCGGCTTGTTGATGATAAGTTCGCCTTGTGTGGTCAACTGGACATTATCTTGTGTTTGACTTCGGTTGTGGTTTACATACTTATATGCGTTGTTCTGATGGTGTATGTATGTTAAATTATAACTTGAATACCTTTTGCTATCCCCTTTGAAGATTGCACCGATTTTGCTGAGGCTGTCCGACGGAGGCTAGGCGAAATCCGGTTGAAGTTTATTGAAACGAAGCCCCACATACCCTGCATTTAGAATAGAGTATAAATTTCTTAGGCCTTACCCCTTTTTACTTTCCGCACTTTCTGATTAGTTTTAGGGAAAGGAACCACATTGCCAAATCATACACGTGAGAATTCCCCCTTCAAATCATACATTAGCTGCTAACTGCAAGAAATCTGGACAATTGTGTAAGTCCCCTCGTACGAACACAGCAATACACATCAACCAAACTGGGTCTATTCGCACTAAAGGAACCTTGGAGTTGAACATGCGAACTTTCTCGCAATCTTAGCGCATGGAATACTTTGATCAAGAGAGAACGGAGTAGCCCAAACTATTTTGTTCTTCGGCTGATTGGTGAGGTCACAAAAATCGCATCAACAGGTTCAAAATTGTAATGTGCCCATTTTTGATGTCCTTATTTGGTCTAGTTTGGTTTTTGACTCACTATTTTTAGTAAGTACTATATTTAGTAACTAGCCCTAGCAATAGTGCAGTGCAGGGTTTCCTATTTGGGCAGTGTGGTTGTTAGGTGAGCTTTAATGTTTTGTGCTAATTTTTTATTTGGGAGTGCTTACTATTTTTAGCAGTTTCTATTTATAGTAAGTCTATTTTTGGTAACTAGTCTTGGCCTAGGCTACTTCAGCAGTGTCTATTTCCTGTTTTGGCATTGGCATGACTAAGGTTGAATTAATTGATAAATTTCTTTTTCTTCCATCACTTAAGTTACTTTTATAAAATAATTTTATAACTTAAATGAGGGTCAAGTGGGTCATCAGAAAAGTACCTTGGTGCCTAGATTGATAACGTTGTTTTTAAAAAAGCCAAATAATAAGTCTTCAAAAGTGGACGTCTAGCTAAGGGAAGCAAAAGGAAATTAAAAATAAATTAAAAAGGGCTCATGTGAGGGGGGGCGTGGGATTCTTGGAGGGAAATAAAATTAAAAAAAGGCTGCCCTAATTCCCTCTTATCTCTATAAAGCTTCTTTTTGGGCCTCATTTGGAGATATCTCTTTTGGCAACATAACATGATGTTGTTGGATTATTTCTAGAGTTCTATTGCTGCGTGTTGAGGACGAAAACCCTCATTATTGGGAGCTGGTTTTGGTGGTGGAAGATCCACCCTAACCATATTTGGAGTGGTTCTACTTCAGGGATCACCTAGGGCATCAACATAGTTCTGATTTACAAGATTCTAGGTTGGAATGATGAAGATTTTCTTTATTTTGAAGTGGGTTTTGGTATTTTGGTGTGTTTGAATCTTGACTCTATTTTGGTTGTGGTTTGGTGATGATTTAGTGCTGTTTTAGAGGTATGGAAGTTTTTTCCTTGAAATTTGGAAACTATTTTACCAAGGTCTGAAAATGAAAATAGTTCATAACTCCGTGCATGTTTGAAAAATCATTCTGGGTATTACTCCTTTGGTTTCCTCTGATTTGGGCACCCCATTTCAAGTATTTATTTGCATTATTTGGTGAAGAAATTAATTTTAGAGCCTAGTCACCCTTTTTTGGTAGTCGTGCCATTTTTTGGGTATGCTGAAAGTGTAGGTCTTCTACTACAGAGGTCTGAATCATGTCTTCCTGGGGTTATTATAGTTGTTTCTTGGCGGTAACAGGGTTTAGGAAGGTTTTTAGTATGTATATACTCACTACATGATGGAAGCTTGCAATGCATGATGGATTTAATGATTGTGTTGGCTCTAATAAGCTCTACAACACATTTGTATCAGGTCTGATATATATTTCTTTAAGTCTGAAAATAATATAGACTTCATTGCTTCAATGTCTTGTGTGAATTTATTTGAAAAGGAAGTTCTTTATTGTATTTTCTGTTTTTGTTCTATTTCCTATGCACTCTTTGTAATGTCCCCTCCTAGTCTTTGTGCAGTGGACATCAACTTTAGCTAATTCCAGAGTCCTTGTTGGCTAAGTGGTTTTGATAAGGGACTTAGTTCCTGCTTTGGATGTTATGGTTTGCAGTTTTCTGCGAGACTTTCTATTTTTAATAGGGCCAGTATGGTGCTCACTGTCTATAGTGAATGTTGGTGCAATATCAATTTTTCTTCAGTTTGAGCTTTTGGGATGTCACTTGCTATTTTTAGTACTTACTAAAAATGGTAAGTCTATTTTGGAAATATTTGACTAGGTCAGGCTTGTCACAGTAGCACATATTCAGTTGGTAAAGTTACTATGGTTAAATTATTTTAATATTTGATTAATGCTTTGAAAAGTGAGCCATTATAAAGTAACTTTATATTTATTTGTTGAGGCGGTCATGAGGGGACAAAAAAGTACCTTGTATGCCTAAAGCATAGTAACGAGACTCAGACTAGGCTAGGGTGACTTGACTTGGGACTTGGGAGTCGGCACCTGCACTCGGCATAGACTCGAAAAAATGAAAAAACCTTAGATATTTAGAGATTTTTAAGGATTTAAAACTTGTTTGAAGCACCCTTTATTGAATAAACCTTGAAGATACAATAACATCATTAAATAGAAGCAAATTTGATCACATACACAAGTATACATTGATCACATAAGTATAAAGTACACAAATTGTAGTTGAGTTGCTGAAGGAAATAACACACTTAGATATATAAATATAGTCAAATGTATACAAAACTCATGGAATATGAAATCCATGACATCAAATGTTCCAAACAAATATGAAATATCAAAACAATAACTACAAGTCTATGGCTCAAAGGAGTCTGCATCCTTCCTACAAAGGCATCTTAGGTGGGTCCTAGATGATGTAGCAACTACAGACATAGTCTCTGCTTGTGACTCCATGCAACCCTCACCAACATTAGTTGTGGATGTGTTTGCTCGTGTTTTAGCCTCCTCCTCTGCCATGGCTATAGCCTTAGCCTCTCTATATGCCCAGTCAACCTAATCAAGGTCCTTGTCACTAACACAAGTATACATTGATCATATAAGTATAAACAGAAATTGCAGCTGAGATGCTCAAGGAAATAACACACTTAGATATATAGTTAAAGACTCAAATGTATACAAAACTCATTGAATATGAAATCCATGACATCAAATGTTCCAAACAAATATGAAATATGAAAAGATTCAAAACAATAACTAGAAGTCTATGCCTCAAAGGAGCTTGCATCTTTCCTATGAATGTGTCTAAGATAGGTCCCGGATGATGCAGTAGCCATAATTTCAAGTATCAAAGCAATTGCCCTAATGGGGTTGAGGGGCAGTTCCCTTTGTGGGGGTCTAGTTGTAGTGCCTCTAGTTGGGTTGAGGGGCAATGCCCCTCACAAGGGTCTGGGGGCAACGCCCCTGGCGGGGTCAAGGGGTAGTGCGCCTTGCGGGGGTTTGGGGGCAATGCCCTCAGCGGGGTCAAGGGGTAGTGCGCCTTGCGGGGGTTTGGGGGCAATGCCCTCAGTGGGGTCAAGGGGCAATGCCCATTGCGGGGGTCTGGGGGCAGGGCCCCCAGTGGGGTTAAGGGGCAATGCCCCTAGCGAGGTGAAGGGGCAATGCCCCTAGCGAGGTCAAGGGGCAACGCCCCTTGCAGGGGTCTGTAGGCAGCGCAATGCCCCTTGCGAGGGTCTGGGGGCCGCTACCCCCAGCGGGGTCGAGGGGTAGCGTACATCATTTTGCATTCACAATAAGTAAAACAAAAAGTTTTAACTTTAAATTTCATGTAATTTTTTTAACTTTTCAAACCCTGATGCTTGTCGAGTCTTGTTGATGAGACTCGCCTAGACTTGGCGAGTCCAGCGAGTCCGGCCAGGACTCAGTAGGACTCAACCGAGTTCAAGTCTGAACCCCCAGGACTCGGCTAGGGTGACTTGACTCGCGACTCGTCGAGTCCTGGCAAGTCCTGACGAGTCTCGTTTCAATAGCCTAGAGTAATGACTTGAGGTTGTTTTTAAACAACAATATCATTTAAAAATGTTGCTTATGACTTGTCTAAACAAGCTTTGGTAAAGGTGAAAATTAAAAATAAAAGAAAATCAAAAGCTAAAGAGAAATGGCGTTGGTTTTTAGGGTTGTGGTGGTCACCCTTATTAGGAGACTCTCTTAAAACTTCATTTTTGAAGCTTATTCTTCATGGTTGAGTTTGATGACATACAAAAATGCTGCTGGTTTGGTACCGGAGAGTTTGAGAACGGGATTGAGGACGAAAACCCTTAGTAACCAAGGCTAGTTTCGGTAGTGAGAGACCTGCTCAAGCTGGTGTATGGTGGTTTTAGTAAGGAATCACAATTGGGCGAAAAAAGATGAAGATTTTCCAGTTTTTTTTTGTGCCTTTCAGTTTAGATTTGGTGTGAGATTGCTGGTTTTTGGTTTGGTGTGAATTTCATTTGATTTTGGTGTGATTTATTTCAATTTTTGGGTTCTTATATCCTGGACTTGAACTCATATATTTGCTCATAGCTTGAGATGGTTTGAGTTTTCAAAATGGGTATTTGATCTCTAGAAACCCCTACTCTTGGCGATTTATTCAAGCACTAGAACGCATTTTTTGATGAAGGTTTTGATTTAATAGAGAGAATTGAACTTCTAAGAAGGGATAGCCTTTAAGGTGGTTGATTTTCAGTTTGAAACTTGCTAATGGTCTGGTGTTTGTTGCTGGATATTGAGGCTGGTTCTGCAGTGTTTGGGTTAATAGAAAGAAAGGTGATTAGGGCCTTATATTTGTCCCAGTTCGTTGCTCTTGAAGGGTTTCATTAAATTGCTGTCAGGTGTCTTGCTTAGGTTTGAAAAGTGTTTAATTTTCTGATGTTTATGGATGTAAAAATTAGCACTTTCTGTCAATGAAAATCTGAATATTGAAGGAGAAAAAATGTTAAATTCCTAGCAAGTTTCTTGTATGTTAGATTTGCATTTATTTATATATGATTTGGCTTCATTACATCATGAATGGCATGTGAGAACAAACAATCAATCAAACTTGAAACAAACACAACGAACTTCAAACAATAGCTGGGAAGAATCAGGAAAAACAAAAAAGAATATTTGGGGATTGTCTATTACAGCGGTAACAGAGCCAAATCAGTCTTGCCAACTAGTGGGTGTGAGTTTTTATGAGCTTGAGTGATAGGGAAAGAAGGTATTTAGAAAGAAGTAGAAGAAAAGAAGAGGGGTATTGGGAACACTGGTCACCATCGGAGGAAGGGCAACGTTCAAAACCATCATCTAGTGGGTTCTCTAACATTGAAAACATGGGGGATAGGGGTGGTGAAGGTGAAAGGAATGTAAGGAATGAGAGGAATGAGAGAAATGAGGCACCTCATGACAAATTAATGCTACTTCTTGATACTTTGGTTAGGGGTCAAGGTAGGGCAGCACAATAGGCACAGGAGACTAATGATAGGTTAGCAGATATAATACAAAGAATGGACCAAATGGGTCAAGGAAACAGGGTAGGACAGCAAGGAGTTGGTAATCAGGGAGCTTTGGCAAGGCCTCTTATGCCAAACTTTCAACCAAGGGTAGAAGCACCAGTTAATCCTAAGCTTGCTTTGTTGGAATAGCAGGATTAGTTTAGATAGGATTGGCTCGATAGGGCCGGGCTTTCAGATGGACATATCTCTCAAAGACTACATTGATTTAAGAATGAGACATTCAAACACAAGGGGGAATAGGGACCAACACAATGAGCTACGAAGGAAAGTGGGGAAGCTTACATTTCCATATTTTGCTGGGTTCAGAAAGATGGCAGCAAGGGGGTGGGTACAAAAACTCGATACCTACTTCACTTTAAATCCTATGCTTGAGTTAGAGTCCATTCAGTATGCATCTATACACCTTGACGGAATTGCTCATGAGTGGTGGGATAATGGAATGTTAACTTTGGGTCATGCTCAAATAACTTCATACAGGGTGTTCACTGAAAGATTAATTGAAAGATTTGATAAGAAAGATTCTGAGCTACACTTTAAGGAGTTAGCCCAACTAAAACAATGGGGTTCTGTGGACTCATACAGTGCAGGTTTCCAAAAACTATCCGTGCTAGTGACTGATATTTATGAGAGAAGGCTTATAGTGTTGTTCATAGATGGACTTTCCAATCCATTAAGGGGCTGGATCAAAGCTTTTAACCCTCGTAGCCTTCAGGAAGCCATCAAAAAGGCTAGAGACATGGAGACATCAGCTTTCAAGAGTAGATTTTAGTCAAAGAGTTCGGTGCAAAAGAAGGATAAAGACAAGAAAATCATAACAAAAGAACTTGAGCAGCCCAAAAAACACTACACTAAGATTGATAGTGAAACCTTTAATGAGTTAAGAAGAAAGGGTTTATGCTTTACATGCAAAGAGCCATACACACAAGGCCATAAATGTGCTTCCAAGGCTAAAGCGTTGCTAATAGAATACCAATCAGATGATGAAGAAGTTGCAAAAAATTTAGAACAACAAGTTGATATTGAAG
>VDFB02138211.1:0-26275 GCA_007258455.2 Sequoia sempervirens
TTAAGTTGATTTTCTGTGACTTTTTGCTTCAGATCTGACTGGTTTTGACTTATTTTTCCAGAATCTGGTCTGATTTTTCATGCTTTTGATACTTTTTCTCATGCTTTTTACTTTGTTTTTCCAGATTTTTCAATGATTTTTCAATTTTCTCTTTTGATTTTCTTAGTGATTTTTCGATTTTTTTGAACTTCTGAGTGCATTTTTGGAATTCGAGACCTTTCCAAATATAGAAACTTTCCAAAACTAGAAACTTTCTAAAAATAGAAAAAGCAAAACCCTAAAAAAATAGGGAACCCTGTTTGGTCCAAAAATGCCAAAAATGAAAAAGCGAAAAAGCAAGATTTCCTAAAAAGTAGGAAGTCTCAGAATTGGCCGAATTCACAAGCGATCTTCGTTTCCTGGGCCTTCTAAGTGCTTCCATGACGTCTACGCACTGATTCAAGTATGGATTACTAACTTGGCTCAGGTAACTCTCGGCAAACTGACTTGAAACTCTTAACAAGGTGATCTCACGAAACCGTTGCAAGGAGACAAAACCCTAAAAACAAGCAGACAACTGGGGGTCCCTATTGGCTATGGGGGCGATGTGAAAAGGTCAAATATGTCACATAATTGATTTATTGAAGATTTCAGCTTCCGGAAGTTTGGATTGATTAATATATACACGAATAAATAAATATATATATATATATATGTGGGTAATTTATGAGGGTTTGTTGCTGCTGTTGCATACATTGTTGTTGATTACTTCAGCTGTCATAAATTAAAAATCAGATCTGGGGTTTCTATGTTGATGTTTTCATGTTTTATCGTTGCTGTCATAATTTCTCCACCAACTTATTATCCAATTCTACTTTCATATTTGGTTAATTTCAGTGTATAAGGGTCTTATATAAACATTGGTGAATGATAGCATCACTGTCCATAAGAAATCGGTCATAAATCAGCTGTCATAATTGATATATTTGACACATATAATTCAAATCTTCTGTTTATGTTGCATTTGAGGATGTATACCAGCATTAAGAGGGTTTGAATTTGCTCTTTAGATGTGTAAGTTTGATTTACAAGGATTTGCAACATTGTACTATTGCTAATCAGTTAGGGTTTGGCATCTACATTGGTCTTTTGAGTAATGTTTCAGCTTGCACGTGTTTAATAAATCATCCATTTCCTAAAATTGTCAAATTGGGGACATTACAGTGACCCTAATCAGGTCATGTTGAAGGAGGAAAGACCTAATGATGATCCAAACGACTAATACAGGAGGCATAAAGAAGCTTTAATGCTTTTGGAGTTGTGTATTGTAGATGCACCGATTCCAAAAGTTCAAAATGCAACTAATGCAGCCACTCTTTGGGAGAATCTCAAAACCAAAATACCAAACATCAAAGGCTAGTCAGGACTTGTATTCAAAGAACTTATTGTTTACTTCTACATTGGCATGAACAAGATTCTTCTTCTAATCAAATAAATAACGAAGAATTGTGTTCTTTTTGTCAACTTTAAGGCACCAAATGTATGGTCACAACTCTCCACAATGACAAGGTGATTATAGTTGGTATTGGTGAGAAGGGATTGTACAAGCTTGTTGATCTAAAGACAATAAAGTCTCATGCACTAGCATTGGTGGAAAATAGTTATGGCCACTTGTATTATCAATATTTGTACATACAAGAACGTCAAGATGTGTGTATAGGATGCCAAATGGGAGAACAATGTTGTCACCCATTTCATACCAGTAAGGCATAGAGTGCTCAATGAGTCTTGGAGCTGGTTCACGTCAATTTGCATGGCCCAGTGAAGACACCCACCATGTCTGGAACTAAGTATTTCGTGTTGATTGTTGATAATTGTTTTAGGAAGATGTGGGTATAGTTCTTGAAAAAGAAGTGAATGTTTTTCACATTTATTAGCCTTCTCAAAACCATGGTTGAAAAGAAAGCAAGAAGACCGATCAAATCAGTCAGGGCCCATAATGGAGGGGACTCCAATCAACTTAAGGAATTCTACAAGGAGAATGTCCTACACAAACAGTATACTACTTCACACACTCCACATCAAAATGGAGTCGTGGAACCAAGGAATAGTACAGTTATGGAGATGACAAGGTGCATGGTGCACAGCTAAATTTTACCACATCATTACTGAATAGAAGCAATGAATATAGTTGGTTAAGGAGATTATAGTTGTTTACATCCTTAAACAGAGTCCTTGTAAGGCATTGTAGAATATCACCCCTAAGCAAGCATGGTTAGGAACGAGACCATCAGTAAGTGCCTTGCATATTTTTTGTTGTATTGCTTTTGCATTAATTTTTTAACAGAATATTAGTAAACTAGATGCAAAACATAAACACTATATGGTTATTGGCTCTAATGAGCAGTCATAGGCAATAAAGATTACTTGATGTCTCTAAGAATAAGATTGTCATCAGTAGAGATGTGGTTGTAGATGAGAAGATGTATTTCTTCTCAACTACTAATAAATATACAAATACTGTTGCTGATTCTGGAACATGTTTTGGTGTTGAAATTGAACAAGAAACATCAGTTAGGTGGAGAGAGTGATTCTCAATCTTCACAGCAAGATCAGGAGGGACAACAATAAAAGAGACCAGCGACATATGAAGGGTGTTTGAGAAGATGAGCTTTGCCGGGCTGCCTTTAGAATTTTTAGTTGGTTCTGTTGTTTGTTGATGGATGTATGCCTTGTTGGCTTTTTCCTGTTCTTCTACCTCATATTGTAATGATCTTATTCAAAGGGCAAGGGCCCCTGTAGAAACCTCAAATAACTTTGAAAAAATATGAAAGCTTGCTTAATAATCTTTCAAGTAACAAGATTGCAAGTAGAAAACGATCCTTCAGAATTGAAATTATAAATAAGGTGAACAAAGTTTTTAGGAATATCTCGAAATGCTAACTTCCTATATAGGATGTGATTTTTCATTGAAAATTAAAAATGCAGAATAACACTACTTGCCTCTTTAAGTATAAGAATTAGAAAATAGAACACAAAGAACTATGAGGACTCCTAAAATGGGACACATTTAAATACTTAAAAGCTGATTCAACAATTTTCTACTTCTCCCACAGCAAGCACACATCTCTACAACTTCCAGTCGAGTGAAGCAGAATCATGGCATTAGATATAAAACACAAAAATGCCTTTAGCAAGTGATCAGATAGAAGGTAGAAAAACAAAATAACATATCATATACAAAGATAAGACAACTAACACATAGATACTCCACAGACAAGCAAATTATCCTACATTTATTTGTATTATTTGCCAGCAACAAACATATTCCACCCCATACAAATCCCTAAATATTTTATGGTAATTCTGCAGATTAAATACGAATATCTTTGACAATACTGGAAAATATAGGGTACACATTAACTCAATAAGAGAGCTAAATCAACAACACGTGAGACTTTAAATTGTTTAAGAACTGAGGACATTGATTTGATAGAGGCACCAAAGGAATTACAAATTTAGCCAGAGAATGAAAGGACTGGTCAAGAAAAAGTTTACCTCCTCATTGTCAGTTTGGATCATTACAATCAACATGTAAATCCCCAGCGGTGTCTAGTATTCCTCCCCAAGTGCTTTTGCCACCACATCAACCTTCCAAATAAACTCATGAAACCCAATAAGCGCTTGAATAGGAGACGTAATACTCCACATTGATCAGAATGTCTTCAGAAATTTCAAATGCACTCAGACTTCATCAATTTGATACTTATTTGCATAAACATAATAGAATTAAAGATTAAGCCAATTTAGAAATAAACTGATCACATATAAACATACACCAATATCAGAACCATGGAAAACTGTGCTAGTTTCAGCAATGAATTAAAATACTGAATAAAGCAAACCACAACTCATTCAGCTGAAATTTAATCCATTGCTTGATTGGCATGTGGCTTATGTTCCATATTTTCACCACATGATTCCTTTCGGCTTCCAGTAGGTATCATTTTATCCCACCGCAGTCTAGATCTGTATCTTATTAAGCTTTTCCCTCAAAAATACTTGCCTTGCTACACCAATAACTAACTTTTGTTTGATAAATGCAAACCTAATGCTACATCTTTAACCTATAGTGTACACGGGGATATGTGTAACTGACTTGTGGCTAGGATAACCTTTAATTAAGTTATATGATCCTTTATACAAATCTTACATAAGTAGTTAGGTTGGCCTGGGTGGTGTATGGTATATATAGGAGGTAGAGTTCAATTTATTATCATCATATTATGTATCTTGTTCTTATTGAAGACTGGAGGTTGCCCCCTCAAAATGGCTTATTATTATCAGTTATTTGCAGCATATTTCCTATTATATTCTTCTCTTCTGCAAGTTATTTCATTGCACTTAATGTCACACTTATTACAAGAATCAATTTCTAAGTTTCATGTCCAATAAATCAATATGCTCTATTAAAATTATTAAGAAAAAAGGCATTTCAAAAGATTGTTTTGAAATGATAATTGATATTCAATACTTGTTATTTACAAAGGAGAGGAATACTCCTTAAATAATACAATACAAGATGATGTTTCTAAAAGGAAACAATTATTAACTAAAGTACAAAAAGTTACTAAAAGCTAATTGAACTAAACTAAATTAACTGGAAGTAAACTACTGACTAACTAAAAGCTAAGATGACCATTAATGGTCGTCCTACATTCCTACTAACTACACCAAGCTTATCCCGAAATTTACAAATTTATCCAAATTGAGAGACTTGTTGAGAATGTCCACAGTCTGATCCTCAGTTGGAACATACTGCAACATCACAGATCCATCGTCCTACATGCTTGGTTCGCTCGTGGAAGACTAGATTCTTGGCAAGCTTTAGCATCCCTTGATTATCACAGAACAAGGGTGAAGGCCCTACTTGAGACATTTGCATGTCAACAAGCATCCTTCAAAGCCATACTACTTCACATATGGCCTTAACTATTCCATGATACCATGAAATGATAATTGATATTCAATATTCATTATTTACAAAGGAGAAGAATACTCCTTAAATAATACAATACAAGACGATGTTTCTAAAAGGAAATGTTAACTAAAGTAATTAAGTTACAAAAAGCTAAATGAAAGTAAACTACTGACTAACTAAAAGCTAAGATGACCATTAAATATTACAACAATACTTTAATATGTTTCCATGTGTTCTTGAATGTTTTTTATTGTATAAGCAGCATTTACAAGGTGTTGGACCCTTTACACGAGATGCCCAAAGGGCCAAAAAGTATCAACCCAAAAAGTAGCAAAATAGATTACAGATACAACAAACTATAGATGCAGACATAGCCCAGTAACAACATAGACACAACCCAAAACAAATCCAAAAGCTAATTGTCTGAACCCTCCCATTTCTTGACCAGGAGGTTTAACACATCCTTCCCAATCTAGTTGGGGCCTTCATCCGTGGTGTTCTTGTTCAGCTCCTCCTTAATTACATCCAAGAGAGTGAGAGATGACTTGTGAATCAACTTGGCAGCAAACCGAGCCAAGCAATTAACCTTACGGTTCAGCATAGTCACCTGCTCCTACAGCCCTTCGAGCACGTCTGCTTTGTCTTCCTACTTTGGATCTCCGTTTCAGCACCATCCCTAGTGTCTGAGGAATTAGTGGAGTCCTCACGCAACATCTGGTTAAGGTCCGAGAAGTGACTAGGGTCTTCTATGGGTCCGATATCCTTCTTTTCAGTAGCTTTGATTCCTTTATCCCTGCCGCCAGACTTAACTGAGTCACTAGAAACAGTGTCAACAAGGGCCTCTTTTTTGCTCTGTGCCGGTCTGTGAGATCTTCTCACACTCAATTGCTCCACCCCTAAATCATAACTAGCCCCCACCACAATATCACCCTTAGAATCATTTTCCTCATCCAATTTAACTTTGTCAGAGAGTGGAAGAACTCTCGGGGGAAGAGACACATTCTTTCCTTTCTTCTTAGCTACAAGAGTGCTAACCTTTTACCTTTCAGCTCACAGAGCCCAACTGCCGCACTCGCTTGAGACAAACCAACCACAATTTTCTTTTTCTTTGGGGGAGAAGTGGCTATGGTATCAATACTAGGAATTTCTTCCAGGATAGGGGCTTTTTTCTTGGAACCCGTTGAAACAGCAGGGGGAAGGGTTATTAGGGCTAACCTCAGGAGAAACCAATTCTTCCACCCTCACAGCCGAAATGGGTTTTGGCGGAACCAAAGCCGAATGGAAATGATAAAGTCTGTGGATCAGACCTTGGTGCAAGTGCAACAGAGGCGAAGAATTAGGGTTGTTAATGGAAATTTCCTGGGTTTCTTTGATGGAACTTTCCTGAGAGGAAAGTAGAAAGAAAGGGAAACTGAGCAGCATCCTATGCCTTAAATGATTCAACAACAGTAAGTGATAGAAAAAATATACCTTGAAGCGACCCTCGAGAGTGACATACTTCATAATGGCAAGGTAGACCTTATCCCAAGGTTGAGGCAACACTTCCTGCTCAAAGCCAGACTGCTTTTTCACTGGCTTCTCATTCCCCTTAAAAAACACATTGAGATTTACCAAATCCTACGATTTGGTGTGCTTTATACTTTATGCCTTCATAGGAGAGGCCAGTAGCCCTACCAATAACCTCTTCATTGACTTCGAAAGCAATGCCACCCAGGGTGACCCGCCGATCCTTCCAAGAGCTAGTGAACCAAGCCGATAGCATCTCATCATGGCCCACAAGATTTTCCATGAGTGGCGCAAGCCCACCTTCCGAACATATATGCCAAGCCAGGGGATCCTGGCAGAACTCCTCACAGTTGTTCGGCTCAGTCTAAACACGATCACTGCCCATCGTGACCCACAAAACACAGTAGAAGAAAAAGAAAAACCACACAACAGACCGACAACATCTCATCGTGGCCCACAAGATTTTCCATGAGCGGCGCAAGCCCACCTTCTAAACATATATGCCAAGCCAGGGGATCCTGGCAGAACTCCTCACAGCTATTTGGCTCAGTCTAAACACAATCACCGCCCATCGTGACCCACAACACACAGTAGAAGAAAAAGCAAAACCACACAACAAAACGAACGCCGAAAATAATACCGTTGCAAATAACTTTACAGTGCCCGACAGGATGAATAGGCTTAATAAAGGCATAGTGATATTCACATGTACCAACAATCTTTTCCGATGACGATCGTCACGCAGGACCATCATCATCACCCGACCACCCAAGGTTAAGCCAAATAAAAGTAATAATGGCCATACGCTCTTCTGTGACTGATAGCCTATTTCCGAAAATCCGTAGGTTGATCATAAGTGAAATTAGGGTTTCCTTCGCTTGGTGGTTTTTGGCATTTCTCTGAATTTACTATTTTTAGTAAGTTCTAATTTTGGCAGTGGTCTAGTTGACAGCAGTTCAGTGAGTTCTCTTTTGTTGGAGCAATTGAGTTATTTTGGTTTTGGCTTTAGAAGAGCAATTTTTGGAGAAAATAATTGATTTCAAGGCATTAATGTTATATTTTAAAATTGACCCCTTGGCCTAGTGCATTAACTTGAAGTTGTTTTAAAAGGTGGACATGAAGGGGGATGCCACATGAAGAGAATATTTAATATTTTCTAAAGTTATTTTATGCCTTGAAGTTGGACACCATATTGAGAGGAAATAAAGTGTTTTCAAATTTAAATTATTTCAAAAAAGGAGTTTAGGTGTCCCATTTCTTGGAGGGAGTTATGGAATTTGAAAAGTCACCTCCAATTCTATAAAAGAGAGAGTTTGCTCCAGCATTTCTCATCCATTGTTTATGCTAATGTTATGCTGTCAAAATGACATTGTGAATTTGGCTTCGAGGAATGCTTACCTCCTAGCATTTGTCCAATTTCATGTTTGAAAGATAACACCTAGTTGGTTTATTGCTGCTTCTCATTCAGACTAGCAGATTTGGGCTTCAAAGTGGAGAATTTTGGTGATGTTTTCTAGTTTTGTGTTGCTGGTATTTCTACAGCTGAAAGTGATTTTTGTTAGCAGTTTTTTGAGCAAATTTAATCTCGTTCTGGGTACTGATGCTTTGTGATTCTAGACCAAGGGCAACCCTTTCCACAGAAGATTGGAATTTAATTCGAAGTATTTTATTTTATCTTGCAAAATCGCCCCTTTCAGCAGGCCGTACCATTTCAAGAGGGCATTGAAGTTCATGATAAATTATTGGTGGAGTTTTGATGCAATTTTTCCATTGCATATTGGGCACCTATCCTCCAGAGAGTCATTGCAATTCATTTCATTCCATTTGGAGGTATTTTGAAGTAGTTGTGAGCATTTCATTAATTTACAGTTTGCTGGTTGATCATTTTCAGTTTGCTGGTTATTATTATCAGACCTCTAGAAGTTCAGATTTTGGTTATGTTTCCAGCATTTGAGAGATAATTTATTGTGGTGATCATCTTCTATCAATTGTGCTTTGATTCTATTGTAAATCTCTTGTAATTTGCAGCTGTTATTTATATTGTAAGACTGTAAACAATAGTACTGTTTCAGTCATTTTAATTGCTGCATATTCTTGTGTTTAATTTCATATTTGTAACCCCTGGATGGTTTACCGCCAATGTGGAAAAAGAACATTCTAATCTTTCATTTATTACCCATTGGAAAGTGGAGAATTCCCACCAATGAGTGGATGCCTGCCACAACGGATGAATTGTTTAATTTGTAATCTTCCCCCCCGCTGAATAAGTGGAAGTGTGGAAATATTTCATGGCTGGTTCACCACCTAGTTTCATTCAATTGTAACTTCTCTTTCAGTTATTGTTCAATTTACTCCGCCATATGCTATCACCTCGCCTCTTCAAGGATCTTGGTGAACATTCTTGGCATTGAGTGTATTCAATTGCTTATCATTTGGAAAGCTAACACTAAACATTTGGCGTAGTGTTGGTTTGTGTTGTGAGAATTCAAGGAAAAAATTGGTAGGCATATTTCAGAATCGTCGGGGAATGCCACCTATTCCTGTAAAAGCAAGAACAATTAATCATTAATATTAGATTGATTCTTCCGCTCAAAGAGGATTAGCCTTTGGATAGACTACGACAAAACTTCAAATTTTCTCCAACACTTGCAAGTCTGCCAGGTGGACCCTAGGTTGGAAAAGTCGTCAGCCACCTGGTTACCTTCCTGAAAAGTATGAGAAAGGCGATACCTATTAAACCTTGAGATTAAAATATTAATATCCAGCAAAGTGTCCCATAATTTCCAACCAAGCTAGTGGCCCTTATTAATAGAGTCAATCACATTTTTAGAATCCCCCTCGATCTCTAGGAAACCAATGCCTAGAGTGACAGCAATCTCAATGCCCTTTAGCAACGCACGAGCCTTCGCCACCATAGAAGAATGGATACCAATACCACCAGCAAATCCTATGACCAAGTTGCCCCAACAATCCCTTATGACTCCTCCTATGCTGGCCAGACCAGGGTTCCCCTTGGCCGCTCCATCAAAGTTAAGTTTAAACCAACCCTCTGGCAACTATTTCCAAACAGTATTTTTCCTAGCAATAGACTTGGAGTTATCAAAGGAATCAACCTCAAGAACAATATTCCAAGCTTTAGTCATTTTGATCTCCCACTTAGTTGGGGTTGTGTTAGGTGGCTTCCATTTTAGTAAGGAGAGACTTTCAGAGATTAGTCTTGTACCGCACCCAAACACTTCGTTCGGCTCTTCTCAATATCATGGAACACTCTATTGTTCCTTTCCTTCCAAATACACCAGCAGATAATAGGTGGGATTTGCCTCCAAATTTCTAAGGGTCTAAGGGCAGGGGGTGACGGAAAGGCCCATTCCACCCCTCCACAAAGGAAACCAATTTTTTATTCAAAGTCTAGTGTGTCCCTAACTTTTGAAACACCATATCCCAAACACCAATAGCAAATGGACAATGCAGAAGCATATGATCCATAGATTCTTCGTTGTCTTTGCATAACATAACCTGTTTGGGATTTGAAAGCCCCTCTTTCTTAGATTATCTTGGGTAAGGATCCTATTGTGGTAGGTCGTCCACCAAAAGAAATTTATCTTAGGGATCAGATGACTGTTCCAAACCTTCCTCCATAACTCACTTTGGATACCCCTGTCAGACAACATACCATAAGTCGTTCGAACAGTCAAATCACTTTTACTATCAGAGGCCCAAAAGAAATCATC
Organism: Sequoia sempervirens; assembly: GCA_007258455.2. Taxonomy (NCBI): domain Eukaryota; kingdom Viridiplantae; phylum Streptophyta; class Pinopsida; order Cupressales; family Cupressaceae; genus Sequoia; species Sequoia sempervirens. Next base: position 10,198 of record VDFB02138211.1, read on the forward strand.
TTCAATGGGAGACAGAGGAAGTCTATACTGAGATAGCAGGACTTGTAAGGAAGAAGCAAGACATTGCAGGTTAGGGGGGAGAGGGCCACAGGAGCCTATGACTTTCCAACACCAATCCTTATTATCTCTTAATTGGTCCCAACCCACCTTAGCAAGCAAAGCCTTATTGGAAGCCAGGACATTCTTGATACCCAACCCCCCCCGGCAAGCTTAGGAAGGCAAACTTTCTCCCAGTTGACCAAAGACATCTTCTTTTTATCTTGAATTCCCAACCATAGGAAGACACGTTGGATCTTCTCGAATTTCTCAGCAATATAACTAGGCATTTTGAACATGGACATAAAATAAATAGGGTAGGGATACCCTAAAGGGCAACAGTGAGGAGCTAAAGTTTTCCTGCATGACTCAAGAGAGAGCCTTTCCAACCAGCAAGCTTTCTCTGAATTCTCTCAAGGACAGAGTGCCAAAAATTAGGTGTGACTTCCTTGACAGTAAGGGGAAGGCCTAGGTAGACTGAGGGAAGTGAGGCACTAACATAGCCTAACACAGCAGTAACCCGAGTCTGCAGATTAGGAGAACAGTGGAAGAAATAGATTATACTCTTATTATAATTGATGCATTGACCAGAATAGGCCACATAAAGATTGAGGCACCCCTTCCATTTCCTAGCTTCAATCACCCAAGCTTTACCAAAAAGCATTGTATCATCCACAAATTGTTGGATGGACATATGAGCATGGGTGGATGCCGGTCTAACATCCAAGATGGAGCCCACTGACAACAAACAAGCCACATTCCTGCTCAGCACTTTAGCCACCATAATGAATAAATAAGGGGAGAGTGGGTCACCCTGTCTGATTCCCCTTCTAGCCTCAAAGAACCCTTGGGACACTCCATTGACCAGGACAGAGTATTTCATTGTGGAGACACATTCCATAATGATTTTAATAATTTTTTGATTGAAGCCAAACTTACCAAGGACTTTGGGGAGGAAGTTCCATAGAACTTTATCGTAGGCTTTAGAAATATCAAGCTTGAAGGCCATGGTAGGGTTGTTACAGTGATCCATAGAATGAAGGATGTCATGGGTGGATAAAGTAGCATCCATAATATGCTGGCCAAGAACAAAACCTTTTTGACAGGGGCTAATTATTTTCCCGAGGGGTTTTAGCCTGTTCACTAAAATTTTGGAGAAAACTTTATAAACAGTATTGCAAAGACTAATAGGACGAAAATTGGACATGGTCAAAGGGTCCTTAGATTTAGGGACCAACGCAATGAAGGTGTGGTTTAGCTATTTGAGGAGTTTACTTGAGTTAAAGAAGTCTTTAGCAGCAAGGGTAAGATCCCCCCCGCACAATCTCCCAAAAGGTTTGGAAAAAAGCCGAGGGGAAACCATCCGGCCCAGGAGCTTTAAAGGCCCCCATACCAAACACAACAGAACAAACCTCCTCAGAAGTAACCTCCCTAAGAATAGAAGCATTATCCATATGGTCAACAGAAGCAGGGAGGGGTTCCAACAACAGATCCACCAACCCAGGGGTCGGAGCCTCATTAGGGAGAGAGTAAGCCTGCTGAAAGTGATTAGCAGCTAAAAGACCAATCTAAGCAGGGTTAGAAACTTCGACACCCGCCTCAATTTTCAATTTTTTAATCTAATTTCTTTTTCGATGTTTAAGAGCTGACACATGGAAGGAGGTATTCCGGTCTCCCTCAGCAAGCCACTAAATTTTGGACTTTTGCTTCCAGAAAACCTCTTCTTTCTTTAATATTTTCTCCCATTCCGCACGTTCCTCCTTCTCTTGCTGGCCCATTAGTAAGCTAATGTCACCCTCTTCCATTTTCTTTTGTAACTCACCAAGCTTATCTGCCACAACCCATTTTTGGTGGAACACATCACCAAACACACGTTTATTCCACACTTTGACCATCTATTTGATATGTTTAAGCCTTTGAGAGAGTCTGACCATAGGGGAACCCTACACCGGGATATTCCATCAGACAACTACTTTATTTCGGAAATCCAAATGGGAATTCCACATGATTTCAAACCAAAAAGGGAAAGGACCAACAACAGAGTGATCCAAAGGGATTAGTAGCAGAGGATTGTGGTCTGAAACAGTCCTAGGGAGAGCCAACAAGTTGGCATTAAGGAGAGCAGTCCAATTGGGGGAGAAAAGGAAACAATCAAGGCAGACCTAGATTAGGTCAGCCCCAAGGCGGCGGTTTGACCAAGTAAACGCCTAGCCCTATAGGCCAATATCAACCAACCCAGTACAATTCAGAAAGTCGGCTAAATCAAACATACTGTCAGAATAATCAATTAGACCCCCATTCTTCTCCGATGGGTAAAGGGGGAGAGTTAAAATCCCCTGCCACCATCCATCGACCATCCTTATTAGTCAAAATCCAATTAGAAATCTCCAACCAAAGGGATTTCCTCGCATTCCTAATATTGGGAGCATAGACATTTATCAAGAACCAAGAGCCCCTAGCATTGGAGAACTTTATACCAAGACAGTTCCTGCATTGGAACAACTCAGAGCTATAGAATCGAAAAGGATTCCAGAGCACTTCCAGACCACCAGATGCCCCATCAACATCACTACAAGAAAAGAGAGCATTTGGCCAAACATACTTGCCTATAAGATCAAAATTTGTTTTCTTCATCTTAGTTTCTTGGACAAGTAGTATATCAACCTTATGTTCCAAAACATAATTCTTCAGAGCCAGTTGCATATGGGGGTTGTTTAGCCCTCTCACATTCCAAGACAAGACTTTCATTTAGAACTTTTCTTTGAGGACACTTCCAATGTCCTCTACTTCCCTATCGCAATATCTTTTGTTGTCTCTTTGAGCCTAGTCGTTCACTGGTTGGGTCTACCCGGTTTAGATTCACCGCCCACATCCGCTTTCTTTTGTTTGCCTTTCTCCTTAGGAGTTGACTAGAACTCTTCTTCCGCATTTTGTGCCTAAGTTGTAACTATCTTCACCTCCTTTCCATGACTGGGTGAAACAACCTTCTCAACTTCATCCTGTATTTCACCATCCTCCATGCCAAATAGGATTAAGGCTGAGGATACCATTGAGGCTAGAACAAGGGGCTTAGAGGGAATCAAATTCTCATCAGTTGGAACTAAATCTGAAGGCAACACTGGGATCACTAGGTCAGCAGGCACAAGCTTAGCCGGTAACTCAATAATCTTTAGCAGATCTGATTCAAAGGGGAAACCATCCGAAGGGATCTTCGCTGATGGAGCACTGGGACAAGGGTCATGCCTTATCGAGGATTTACAATCCGTGATAAGGTGTCTCAATTTAGCACACTTTTGACAATATATCATAGCATTCTCGTAGCAAACAGGTTGAACCCATGAACCAAAGATAGAACCGAGCTTCACAGAATTGGGAAGAGTCTTGTTTACATCAATGTTAACACAAAAGCGAGCAAAGACTAACTTGGACATGGATTTAGTGATAGAGTCTGAGGTAATGAACTGACCAAGAGAGTCCCCAATGCACCGAAAGATAGACTCCTCCCAATATTCTAGGGGAAGACCAGGAGTCGAATCCAAACAGGAGCTGACTTGCAGAGATCGACATCCAGATTAAAACCCGGCTTCCAACGGCATAAGGACAGCGCATGTTTCCCATAGACCTAGGGGCCCAACGAGAGAACAAAGACCAAATCCACCTCAGTCGTAAACTTAAACAAGAAGAGACCACCCGCCATGGCACAGACACCAACACTACCCTTCAAGTGCCATTTCGCATCAACCCATCTTCACACCATATCCACAAAGGGCCGAAAGGAGAGAAACTTACCTACAACCGCCAACTCCATGGAAGAAGCTAATTTGTAGTTGGTAGCTTCCGGAATGGAGAACTAATTGCCAGAGACAGTAATCTCTGTAGAAAGACAAAGGGGAGAACCTGTAGGGGACGGGTCTTTGTTAGTCAACACATCTTTCACACCCTTGGAAAACAAGGAAGCGTGGAGAATTGGCACCTCGAGATCAAGCAAAACAGGAATCACTGGATCCCCAGAAGTAGACAACACCGGGGAGGGTTCCAAAGACAGCGCCACATGTGCTGAAGGGAGAATTTGGACAGAAGGGGACAGAGGTGGGGGAGCGAGAGGTACCCCTGACGCACAGTCAACCATGCATAGATACAATTCAAAATCTGGGAGTGGGAGAGAGGAGCGGGAGTCTTGAATGTTACATGTAGACTTTGTCCAAGGTTATGAAAAACTACCTTATGAGAGATGTAAGGTGTAATTGTCGTACAGGTATGACACAAACTTCAAAATATAATTTGAAGGTTTACAACACTTGAAACATATTTATTTGTTATTAATCATGGAGATGTGTTTTCAAACATGTAATTGCCGAATGCTTAGTGGCAAATATTAAATAGCACAATTGCATTGATTTGAATAGTTTCTATGACTCATATTCATAGAATCAAACATGTGTTGTAGGGTTTATCTGATACTTATTACATCAAATCAAAGACGTTGCAATGAGATTACATCGCTTGCATGCATCCATTTATGCATCATATGATACGCATTTGGGAGTTGCATGAAATTGCAATCCATTGTGTTCTCATATGTGTTGCAATTGAGCATAATATGCTTGTGCATGTTGAAGTTGTGCAAAATGTGCTTGTCAATGCAAAAATGTGTCTATGCACATCAACATTGCTTGGTGGGAATATTTATGGTGTTACATTAAGTTTGGAAATGAGCATCATTGTGTGTACATTTATGTGGAAAGGCATTGCACATTTTGGTTGTATAATGCACATTTGTATTTAGGAGTTGCATGGCGTCCATGTGCATAGTGTTAATAGAGATATGCATATCGTTGTTGGATTCTTGCATAGAGTGATTGGGGTAACTTAGGTTTGTAAAAGTGTTCTTGTGCACATCAGAGTTGGTTAGAGTGCCTACATTTTGTGTTGCATTGGATTTGAATGTGAGAGTCAAGTTTACATGTCATGTATGTCATGTCAATGTGCATCATTGGTGTGATTATGTACATCGGCGTAGCACTGGTTTGGACCATGGTTGTATGAGTACATTTGTATTTAGGATTCAGGTGGTATGCCCAAAGATGGTGGTTTGAGAGATGTGCATGTGTCGATCAATTGATCCAAATCCTAGGTGGTCTAGGGGGTAATGCTCTAGATGTGTTCCTATATGTGTTGTAAGCATGCAAAAGCAATATGGAGTCAAGAGACTTATACGCAAAGAATATGAGAAATGGAACAATGTCTATTATTAATGTGTGTTGTATACATGGCATACTCTTGAGGGAGATGTATGGCTATGTATTTACTCATATCTATCCTATTTTTCTTATGTCTACCGAATTGTTTATGGTACATATGTACATTTATAGATTACATGTTCATCCCACCCTAGTTTGCTAAACACAACATTTTACTTTGAGTAAATTAATATTATGAATCTTGTAATCTTGAAAGTCATTTATACTGTGATGGAGTTATGCAATGATATGTCTACGCTTTCAATGGAATCATGACAGTATTTGATGCTATGAGTTGGATGAAAGGAATTTCTTTTCTATAAAAGCAAATGTTAATGTGAATGCAATATGGATATGCTATAATGTTTTCCAAGCTAACTACCATTGTTTTCATGAGTGATAATGCAAGAATGATCCGAGCACCTCCAAAGTGAAAGAGGGGGAGTATCACTTGGTAGAAGGGTGACGTGAAACCTCTACTAATGCCATCTAAGCTAGCAACGGTCAAGTATTGTTTGATAAACCTAATAAGTCTACGCCAACTTGAGTCAACTTGTCGTATTTAAACCAATACATGCATGCAAATGCATATTCATGTTTATATTTGTGTTATTCGATAAACATATTGGTGAGATAATTTCATTTAGCAATGAGGACAAGTTTCGACGTATCAATTGACGTCGTACTTCATGCAAAAGATGATCTTTTTTCTGAATAGTTATTACCATCATATTAAATGATTTTTTAAATTGGTTGATAAACTGTGGAGCTGATATTATAGCTCACTTCTTGTAAAAAGGAGCTCGATAATAAGTGTAATAGCTCCACTCCTAATAATAGAGCTCATAAGATATAATAGTTATGAAATTTTTTTGCATTCTTTTTTTAAAAATCCATGTAGTGGTAAAAATCCATGTAGTGGTCGCAGCCTGTTATTTATTGATAGCGACCCAAGTAGTAATACTTTCAATGTTAATTAAGCCATAAAGGCCGTAGGACTAAGTTACCGTGAGCGGCAATAATTCTATTGTTTGTCAAATGTTTAATAAGCCTTGTAAGCCTCAGATAGCCTTCAATAGTCGGAAAAAAGAATGCTTTTGAGACTTATGAACTGCCACGATGGAATTCTATTGCTTGTTAATAAGCCTTGTAAGGCCTTGGATAGTCTTCAATAGTCGGAAAAAAGAATGCTTTTGAGACTTATGAATTGCCACGATGGAAACCGTGTTAGATTCCACGTTGGCAATGGTTGGGTTGGCTAATGTTAATTCAACCTTGCTCCTTTTATATCGAATTACTCGATAAAGAGATTTAAAAATCAAGTAAAACCGATTTGATAACCGATTGTTCTAACCAACTTCTTGTTTTAACCATCGTTGTAATCTTGAGAGATGGTGGCTATTCTCCTAGGAAACCGATTTTAATAACTACTCTTAAAACCATTTCTTGTCGACCTTATCAGGTAAATTCGTGGGAGTTACGAGAAAAATCCTGAAGTAGCCGTTTGAGTAACTATCTTGTCTAGATCAAATCTGAACTTATAAATACGCCAATTGTGAATGGACGAGGGGTTGGCTAAAGTAAGGATAGAGGAAGCTATTTTGAATCAAGTCGACTCTTTTAAGTGCAGAAGAAAGGAAACGAGTTGAAACAGCACATAGAATTATTGCTCTTAGTAAAAGATATTGGGAGTAGACCGAGTAAGTTGAGTAGAATTGGAATTCTCTACTACCATAGTTGCAACGTAGTTGTGGGTGCAAGAAGAAGCCGCCTAAGGAAATCTTCATGGATTTGTGCATTCAATCAACACTCTACTCTCCTTTGAACTTATAAGTAGGCAAGTGTTGTGCTATTATTCCATCTGGTTTCTCCATAGCAATGCAAGTTTTAGAATGGTCTTTTCTTGTGTGCAGTGTGAAAGAAGAATAATCTGTGTATCTTTGTGAAGAAATTATTGTATGTTGTTGAGTCGGATAGACTCAGTCTTAGTGTTTTTCTTTGAGAATCCTTGGAATGGCTGAAACTCACTTTTAAAGAAAACTAAATGTTGTAAATACTTTTCTGAATAATTCCTTGTTTTGGAAGATCTTGAATGTTTCTTAGAGCTTTCGAGACTCCTTGTTATTAGTCAACAGTTTCTGCCTAGAATAGGTACTAGTCGAGCTAATACTTCAGATGATCTCTCAACTTGATAGAATTCTACACTATACACTATCATGGAAGGATATTGAAATGGCATACCTTAAATACCTAAGTTACAATTAAACAAAGACTAACATACTTGGTATCAGAGAATTTAAGATCACTAATTTTCCAACTTAAAACAACATAACCACCAAATTCTTTTTATCGCAACTACTCTTAAAATAAATATGAGTTATAAAGTTAAGTTTTAATTGATGACATCACATTTACGATGTCATCTCATTGTTTATCTATTCTTGTTTCTTTTCCTCTTAGGGATCCCAAGACTATCAAGGTTTACATCAAAACCAAATAAATCCACAACAAATTATTTTTACTCACTATCTTAGCTATATTTGTATGCAAATTAGAGATCTTAAATGCTTTGATACCAAGTGTCATGCCCCAAATTTTCCAACTTAAAACAAACACAACTATCAAAAAATTTTGCTTGTAGTTACTACTAAAGTAGTTTGATTTCCCAAAGTTAAGGTAAAATTGATGATATCACATTTACGATGTCATCTTATCCATTTAACTTTCCTAGTGATTCTTATTTTAAAGGATTCTAGTTTTAACACTAACATTCGTTTATAGTTAAACCGAAGGAAAACAACGATTATTCTTTTAAATGGTTGAACTACGGGCAATCAAAAAATGTCTATCTTGCAACTACAATCATTCCTCTCATTTCACAATTAAAGAACTTAACATTGCATTATCAAACTTATCCATTGAGTTAAAGGAATTATCAGGAAAAGAAACTTTAAGTAAAAGAAAACTTTCTCAACATGCAACAAGATTCTAAAAACAACTTTAACAACAATCACATTTATTTTGTCACCTCAACAGCATGTAAATTTGTCCTCCTAAGATCAAGTTTTATAAACGAAAAACAGAAAAGATCACTTATTGGCAAATATAACAATTCTCACTTAAATAACCAAGATTGAATCAAGATTCATTTCTCATTGGAACTATTAAAATAGTAACTAGCATAGTTTAATGCTCAATCATGTTCCTTTAATTTAGCTTTGTAACTCGGATTACTTCTTCTGTTATTTTTTGTTTTGGCTAAAATCATGTCTCTGTGATTGTTGATCACCTACATTGTAATCTATATATTCTTTGCTTAATATATCATGAGAGAATTTTACCAACAAGAACAACTATCAAATCCCTTTAATTTCCTTGGAAATCTTGCCTACTCAATTCGAAAAGATACTTAGTCCATTTCAAATCGTCTTCAATAATGGATACATTATTATGTTTTTTGTGGGTTGCATCTATTTGAAGTAATTTTTTTTCTACATTCTTAATTCTCAACTCATTACTCCTTGTCTATGTTGAATGTGCTAAATAGTTATTATTGGACTTAACATGTATAAAAATGTTCTTCCCAAGGATTATAAGGAGACATTGGCTCACACACAACTATATATATTGGCCTCATGTACACCAATTGAAGTATCCACCTCTTTTATGCAACCCCATTGCTATTGCCATTTTCCTATAAATAAACATACATAATTTACCCTGTACACGTCTCTGTTGTGTTTATCATAACGATTTCTTTATTGCTAAAGACTTTACTAATTAGTTAATCCCTATGCTTGCGCTACCTATACCCTGCATGTTTAATTTTAGCCTGACATCGATATTTCACTCTAGTCGCCTAGATAAACAATTCCATTCTCTATTAGGTTGGTAACTAATTCTAGCAATTGAAAGGTAACCAACAATCTCTTGAATCGAATAGCAAGATGCAAAACTGGATCAGTATATGTTCTACACTTGTGTCAACCTACTTAATTGCCCAAACCATCCCATTGGCTTGTAGTATGAATGACAAAGATTCAAGATTCAGAGACGTTGAAATGCAGAGGAAGGGCTATGCTTTGATGGTTGGCCGAATGTGAAATAAGGTTGGTCATTCTGCTCATTATCGCCAGTCGGCACACGGGAGTGGAAGGATATTTGCCAAAAGGAACTCGGTTCCAAAAAGAAGGGAAGACAGATTAGTGGAAAGGACGCACAAAGAATAGAAGAATAGAGTGGCAATGGTAACACAGGAACGTTCCACCTTGACAATCATGACTCACTCGTGGCCTCTCATGAATGATCTCAGTCGTTGCATAAATAATTTTATGGTTCACCAAACGAGAGTCGCTTACCCTCCCCAGTCTTAACAAAAGAATCCATTCATTGTAACGGCAACATACTTGATTAAAATATCAAGAAACTACACTGAATGCACAATGTTTAGATGACTTGTCTTTTTTCGATTAATGGATTCTTTAATACTAACACAGATTATACTCAACAACAACGATTCTAATGAATTCTCTGTTTTACCAAATTGATCGACATTTTCAAAATATCACGGTTTTTTTTATTATTATTATTATTTGCAAGTTACATTATGTTTAATCAAACCCCTTCTATAATTTGACACAACCTGCCACAATATAAAGACATAAATATGAATTACTTTCCAAATTTTCTCTCTCCTCAAACACAATAACGTAATTTCAAATTGTTTAACAATATATGCACGCAAGAAAACACTGAGTTGACAATCCTATTACATCTTTTGAATGGTTAAAAAAAACTATATTAATGCATTTCAAATAATTTTTAAATTAGTGGTTATTCCAAATAGATATTGTCCTATTACCATTCCTTATACATTTAAGGATTGATAGAAAACAGTAAATTTACATTACACACATAAAATTTCGTCTCACTTACTATGAAACGATACTGATCTATTCCTATCTTTAAGACTTACATAATGATATAATTACAACTTAAGCATTTCATATAAGATTTGCAATATGGATTACACTTGATACATTAGGAAACAAAAAGTCTAAATTCTTACAATTAAAATTTATTCAAACAAATAGCATTGCACTTTAATATAGATACTTCTTTTACATCTCTTTTTAAATAAGAACATAGATATATGAAATGATACGCTATAACCTTCATGAAATTTTCGTTTCAAGACTAATTGCAAGTTAAATATACAAGTGTAGAGTATAATGTAAAGATTCATGGCACAAAAAAACTTTTCTTAAATTACAATTTATGCATTACGACTTGTCATAGAATTCTACATCTTGAAGTATAATATATAAGGCCAAATAAAACAACTTTTCTTGTTTTCAATACAATGATTCTTTTCTTTTCAATTAAGTTGCACAATTTTCACATCTTAAAAAAATCCTTCCAAATGACCTGAAAAGAATGAAAAGAAAAACACAATATACCAATTGACTCTCCACCCAACCGTAGGGTTGTAAAACAATCCACCCCCGAATATGGGGTAATTATTTAACCACAAGTACTATTTCAACATAAAACAAAACCACTTTTAATACATAACACTTCACATATACATAAAACAACCCTCACATCAATACATTTCCAAACGCACAAAACACAACTCTATCACATTGGTCTGCCATAAGGGAAAACCTCTTAGGAGGAGCAGGAACTCGACTAGACATGAGAAGAATAAATATGTATACATCAAATCACATCTCCATAATAATGTTCTACGAAATTTCTATACCAACACCTCAACACCACACTAATGCCACAAACCTAAAATTAACCCAACACCTTATTCCTCCCAACCACACAACTGTGAATAAACAATGAGATACTCATGTCTCACAAATGCAAGGGTACTCATACCCTCGGTAATGGCCATTACTTGAACGGAATACTCTTATCCCAAAATGAAAAACCCCAATGTGAAGGAACTACTCCCACTCAAAGTCTTGCATGTGAAAGACCAATGCTCATATATACAAGAGGGGGTCACCTCCCCTATAAAGAACACACAAACAACCCAAGACAACAAAAAAATCATAAAATACAACACATTCAACCCTTTCAATCAAATCTTCCACAAGAAAATCTACATACAAATATTTTTGCAAAGAGTTAAGAGAATGAAATACCTCAATATGCTATAATCCCTCCTCTTCTCCTTCTAAGAACTCCCAAAAACAGAATCAAACAAACAAAAGACAAAATAAGCAAGATAACCCTCTCCTCTTCATAAGAAAGAGGTTTTAAAGAAAAGAGAAATAATTCCCTCACATATCCACCTCCAACCACTTAACCAACCTCCCTTTTTCATTACCCTTATGAATGGAAACAAAATAAAGATAAAAACACTTTTTAAAAGATTTCAAATAACAAAAATAACCTTCCCATCTATACCTTTAGGTCCTAGACCAACTTTTAGCACACAAAACACACCTTAAACCCTTCTAAACACACTTTAAAATTTAATTTAATTTAATTTTTAAATTTGAAATTCAAAACTCGCATAAAACATAATCACACAACACTTGAAAACCATATAACTCAACATAAAAAATCAGTAATCCATAAGATCCTATGCCAAAGTCTCATTTCATACAACTCAAAGTGGTTAAGTGAATCTCCCCAATTCCATCAGTATTAGAAATCCTTGTATGCTCAACAAAATGTGTCAATATATATATCAAATAAAATACATTGTTTTGCATATCAACACAAATCAAATAATTTAACACAAAATATCATTTATGATTTTTCATTTTAAAATGCACTAATCAAATAACAATATCAAAATTATTATATGCACACTATAAAAATATAACATCCATCAATATCGCTCATAGAATATAAAAGTGCATCATCATCATCATAAATATCGTGAGTATCAAAATGTATCAAATGTATCTGGTGCATTAATTATCATAAACAAAACATGAGTGCATAAGTAGGGATCTCACATTGTCCCCCCTTAGAATCAGACTTCCTCTTGAAAGTCCTCGAATAGATGAGGCTATAAGACTTCATATAGGAAGCCTCCTCCCAGATAGCTACAACCTCGTCATACTTGTTTCACTGGACCCTGAGCTGTTCCAGCTCTCACCGTCAAAGAGTCAAAATCCACCGCTTTAGAATACGTATTGGCTCCATGGCCAACTGTCCGTCCTCCTCCACTTGTAAACCATCCCAATTCAAAACATGATAAATATCATGTATGTATCTCTGTAGAATAGAAATGTGGAATACATCATGTACATGAGACAAACTAGGCGGCAATGCTAAGTGGTAAGCAATGGAACTAACTCTCTTTAACACCTCGAACAGGCCAACAAAACGAAGGGCCAACTTGGAACCTTTTTCGTAATGGATCGGTTATATGGTCACACCCTCAAGAAAACCTTATCACCCACAAAAAAACTCCAATCATCCCTCTTGGCATATACATACTTCTTTTATTAGTCCTATGCCTTTTGCAACTACTATTGGATCAACATCACATACACCACACGCCTAGGAAATGAGGGTTGAATGTTAGTTCAAAAAATGGAGCAACAAGTTATATTGATCCGATAGAGATTGTAGGAGGCACATGATTGATCCAGGTGGATCTTAGAACTTTAAAAATTAAACTATTTTGGATGTCCTTGGAATCAACACCATGTTGAAGTGCTTGAAAAACTGGACTCAACGCAACTTGAATGGGTGAAAAAGGAGTTCATACATTCGAGTTATAGCTGATCAAAGTTAGGTCAAACTAGGTGCAAGGGCCCGTTAAAAGACGAAAAATTTGACCGACTTGGAATCAATTGAAAATGATGTCAATTCAAAAACCTCGACAATAGGAACCCAACAATATTCGTTTTGTCAAAATATGAGCTCGTACGTGAAAGATATTGCAAGTCAAACTTCACAGTTGACCATGTTGATCAAAAGGTATAGTTGATGACGTTAGCATGATGTCAGTGTTGACGTGCTAGCTTCGTACTGTATGGACATGACGTGATATGTGGCAATCGACGGGGCAAGTGACGTCATCCGTACGAACCAATTACGAACTAACAAGTGGCCTCTATACAGTGACGTGGCAAACTGATGAGGCGACGACATGGCATGGTGGGGTGACATGTCTCGACGACTATTTGGTTGACTGGACAAAGTTGACGAATCAAAAGCTGCCACGTGGCACATCAATTGGGTGCCATGTGGCGCCCTCTCCCTCCCTCGACAATGTTCGTTGTTTGATAAAAATTAGTGGTCAAGGGTTGAACCCCCGACCTCGGCATTACAAGTCAACGTCGGCACTGTTGCACCCGCAGAAGTGTCCGTTACTCACAAAAGACGACATTTTTTTTGTTTCAATACTGTTGAAAGTTGGCTATTAATAGCCAACGGCGGGGGTTGAACCCTCGATTGCCGACTTATAAAAAGAAGGCAACAATGCACCGTCGATGCAGTTTAAAATATATGTCGCATGGGTTTGTAAAAACCCATAGTGAAGCTCGAATCTCCCATTTTAATATATGCACCTTATTTTTCAAAATAAATAAAGAATATCCCTAACTAAAATATAACCTCTCTGAGATTTGTAAGCCCGGGAATGGTAATGTTAAAAGGCGTAAATAATTTAGGGAGATATTTAAAAGATTTAATAAGGATACGTATTGTAAAAGGGGAATTTTTGAAATATCTTAGATGTAAATGAGAGATTTTAAAGATTATGGGGATTTTATTGTTTTACCCCCATATAACAAACTTTATTATATAAAAAGTGGAGAATTTGGCCTTTTAAGCCATAAGATTTTTGCAGGAAGATTTGGGAGAAGAATTGTAGGCTTAGTTCAAATCTCAAAACTTTGTAGGAGTTTTGAGAGAACTATGTAAAAGTTTGTTTTGTGAAGAATTTATCCTTTTGATATTTGGAGTAACATCATTAGTGTAATGTGTCTTCTTAAATCCTTGATTAAGGAAAAAGTGGTTTTTATAGAAACATTTGTGAGAAGGCTCAAACATCTTGCATAAGAAAAAATAAAACGATTCGTGTTCAAACGGATCTAGAGACGTGGTCAGAGTCTGGTGAACTCCGTTATCAATTTCCCTTTCTTTCTTGCTATATGGTTTTATTAGTTTCTGTGATGTTCATGTATTTTATTTGTTCATTGAGTTTACTAATTCACATGCAAACACGTTAGTAAAAGATCTTGTTATAAATTTGATTCAAGTTGTAATTAGAATATTTTAAACACTGATTTCAAATCAATTTTGGTATCAGAGTCGGTTTAACAAGTTTTGCGGGAGTGAATGTTAATAAGTTTGCTAATTTAATCAGTTTGCTAAATTTTTGAATGTGTGCAAACTTGACAAGTGAACATATTAAAACAAAGATGGCATTCGAGAAAGGAGAATTTTCAAAGGTGACAATGTCTGCATTCATGATGGATGATTTCTTTGCTTTGAACAAGATGATCGAAGCACTCCATCCAGATAAGTCCAAGAGGCTTTAGAAACTCGACAAAAACCAATCAATGTCTCGAGAGGGAAAATGTTGGGTTGTAGAGTCACTTCGAAGACTTGGGAAACGAGAAGAGGAAGTTACATTTAATATTGCAGAGTGTTGTGAAGGAACAAATGGGAGAAAGTTTGAGTTGCAAAGAACCCTTCTTAAATTGAAGATCCTAACATCTGCATATTTTGCCCACACTTAGAGGATTCTTCATATGTGCCCCTTACACAGCCTAATAGTTTGGAGGCTTCATTTGCATCAGTTCAGAATGAATCATCTACAAATGTTCAAGAGGTTGATCAATCAATAGAGAAGGTAATAAAAGAAATAATTCCTTCATTCAATCATGATCATACTTTTGTAGCCTTTGAAAAACATACTAAGGGGATCGATATGAAGTTGCTGATGAAGATGGCTTAGAGTGGGAAAAACCTTAGAAATTATGGGCAAGACATAGCTTGTTTCATGAAGGCTGTAAAACGACCTCGTTATACCAGACTGGGTTATGATAGTGAAGAAAGTGGAGAACATTTCAAGACCATATTTGTAAGAAGTCAAGTTGAAGGTGAACCGCACTATGGTGACTTCAAACCATCTCCTAGAAAAGAAGCACCTAATAAATGACAGTTTATGGCAGATCACCTGACAGAGGCAAAATTGGTTCTCCTATCTTTCAGGTTTTGTCCCCAATTGTTGAAGGTGATCTGTCGTAGATTGTCCTCCATCAGGTGCATTTTTTCCAGAAGATGATTTGAAGTCACCATAGTGCGATTCATCTTCAACTTGACCTCTCACAAATATGGTCTTGGAACATTCTCCACTCTCTTCACTATCATAACACAGTCCGATATAACGAAGTCGTTCTATCGCCTTTATGGAACTAGTTATGTTTTGACCACGAATTCCAAAGTCTTTTCCACTGTATCCCATCTTCGTCAATAGCTTCATATCGATCCCTTTAGTTTGTTTTTCAAAGACTACAAAAGTATGATCATGATTGGAAAAAAGAATTACTTTTTTTATTACCTTCTCTATTGTTTGATCAACCTCCTGAACGTTTGTCAATGACTTCTTCTAAGCTGATGTAGATGAAGTCTCCAAACTATCAGGTTGTGTAAGAGGCACATATGAGGAATTTTCTAAGTGTGGGAAAAAGGTGCAGATGTTAAGATCTTCAATCTGAGGAGGGCTCTTTGCAACTGTACTTTCTCTTATCTGTTCCTCCATAACATTGCAACATCAAATGTAACGTACTATTCTCATTTTCCAAGTCTTCAAG
>VDFB02138212.1:0-24262 GCA_007258455.2 Sequoia sempervirens
TCTTCGTAATTCGGGAACCATTAACCGATCCTAGATCATTCATCTCCATCTCTGAAGAAAACAGCGTATTATCAAAAACATTCACTCCATGCGCCGAAGGCTTCGAACCAAATGCTGAACGGAAATCCAATTTGGGGCTAACCCAGATGTTTCCCCACCCGGCATAGCAAAAAACAAGATCCCCAGCAGGCATGCAAACCCCCAGGACACTTTAGCAAGAAATGGAAAAAAGAAAAGACCCCAAGGGTAGGACCAAAACCCTTCCACCCACAAGCCACCCAAACAGTAGCAAGAAGGCCTCCAGAAAAGAAAAAAACCCCACCACCACAGCCCCGATAGCTTCAAAATACCCCCCCCACAACGCAGAAGCGAGCAACACACAGAGAACAAGCTAGGGCACGATCGCCCTAGCTCGGCTTGCAGAGCACGCAAACGCCATCCTTTCACTTTCTACCTCTAACTAAAATAAAAAATCAATAAGAGACCCACACCAAGAGACTAAATTAGTTCTTGCTAAGAACTTTTTTTTTTTTTTTAATTTTTATTGGGTTTCATCTAATGGTTCATTTATAGCTAATTATAGAGTTACACATTTGTATTGTAATCAAATTAGGACTAGGGCTAGAAAGAAACATGAACATTTAATTTTAGAACAATAATTTAATAAAATGGACCTAAAACTAGAATTGTGGGGCTCCAACTTGGGTATATCATTAGATTCATCAATGTGGAGAGAGCTTCTAAAGGATTTAACATTGACCTTTCTTATCCATCTACATCTACAAAGCCTTGTTCATTTTCACATAATCTCCAAAAAATGGAGTAGTATGTTGTTTATGCTTTACTTTGTAAGACTGTGGAATGAAGTGTGTTGGCCTCAACCTTGATAGCTTATGTGTACACCCAAAAAAGAGATTCCTTGCCTTATGTATTCCTTTACCATGAATACATGGTATACCCTATCATTGTATTTTCTACTAGAGGTAAATTACAATGTCTTTGCACAAAGTATGCTATTACTAGAAGTCCATAATTTTTCATTGTTTCTTAAACATGCATTTATTTGTTTATGTTCTCCTCTAACAAAATCATGTAGGGAAATACCCACTAATACTTCTATGATCATTGTTATGGAAAAGGGAATTATAGAATATGAAAATGGGGGTATGGGGAAAAGTAGGGGAAATTTATATCTTATAGAGGTGTATGAGCCCTCCACAAAGTCATGGAGGATTACAAGGGGCCCTCCTAATGAGTTTTGTATTAAGAATCAAGACAATTTTTTCTATAATGGTTTTCTATTTGATGTTTAGTGAAGTCATGTGGGATCGTGTGGTTTATGATATCCAACATGGGTTTTGGAATAAAATTGCAATGCATGTGCACAAGGATGTTGTGAATAGTGTGAGGCCTATTGATCCAAGGTCTTTATGGTGGAAAGCATTGTGAAAGAGAATTTTATAAAGTGTAGGAGCTAAAAATTAGCTCTATCCTAAGACCGCCTACAAAAACAATGAAAACCTTCTACAAGAGAGTATGCAAGAAATGAGCTTCCTTGATATTAATATCTATCAAATATGATGATGAGGTATATTGCAAGAGTGTATAATGACTTTGCTTATATAGACAAGGTGCAATGAAGTATGCCAAAACATTAAATGATTGGTGTCATTTTTAAATGACTGATGTCATTATTAAATGGCATGAGCCATCATTAAATGACCTAGGACACTAATATTTAATAAAAGATAAAATATTATTTAAGAAAATTAAATATGCCGAGGACCTAAGTGGACTTAACATGTAAATAAAACCCCACTAATAACTAGCCAGGAAAATTACCTATTTAGACCAACACCCCCCCTTAAGTTCAACTTAGGGAGAATAAATTACTATGCAAATGATGTAAGCATGCAAGGATGGGTCCCAACTATGAGGAAATCTTAGTTACCCATGTAGAAATACAAATGCAATCTCTCACAAATAGAGAAAAGGAGAAAAAACACATGGGAAAAAACCCTCTCCAAAAGAGCAAAAGATACAAACAAGGATGATGAATGGAAGACTCAATAATACCCCCTGAGAACTACATTCGCCATGAATATACAATCAATGACCTCCTCATAAGAGGGAAAGAGAGAGACTATGTAACCCCCCCCCCCCCCCACAATGTATAATCTCTTCCAAATATGGTGATTTCTTGAAGACAAAACATGATCCAATATTGGCATACAACTTGTCTCCCTTTTGGAAGAAACAAAACCAAGTACAAATGTAGGGATTCTTCCCATTCCAATAGGAATTGATAGGAAGAAGCATAAAAATGTATGATGATGTCTTTGAAATCTGTTCATGTGTCTCCTTGTCCAAGGTAGATGAAGATGCAACAATCAAATCAGGTACATGCCCAATCAATGAATAAGGTGACAAACCAAGACTATGTGGAAAATCATGTTGAACAAGATCCAAAGACAATGATGGTTTCACAATAGTTGTGCAAAGACTGCCATCAAAGAGGAGAGATAACCCCTCAAATGTGTCCTCCAAATCTGAAATGTGAAACTCCATAAACAAGGATGCAATGTTTGATAAATAAGAATCCCAATCAAGAAGACAATGAGATATATATGCAATGAATCGCTGGAAGTTCTCAATGAATCACCAATAGAAGATGAATGGTCCTGTTGAACAAGAATGATGGGAGCCTCAATCAATAACTTTGCACAAGGAATCAATGAAGGTGAAGGATCAATAACCATCTTTGAAGGAGAAGAGTGAGCATCTAAAGAAACCTCGTCCTCATCTAAAGATTCAAAGTACTCCAAATCTTCAAACTCCCAAATAGTATCATAATCATAAGGTATCCATTCTGAAAAATGAAGAGGAACAAGACAATCTTAAACAAGATCATCTGAGAATGGATAAGTATCAGGATCTCCATACATCCCCCAAATTTTAGTCCAAGGAACATGACACTCAAAATGAACAATATTATTTAAAATGTCATCATCTACATGCATAGCAATAACTCCTAAGACATGATCCCTTTTGAAATTCCAAGCAAATTTTTCACTAACAATACTTGGAGGAGGACCTGGATCATACAAATGAGGCAATAAATGAAGCCAACAAAGATGTTTTATGATGCCATCTCTCCATTGTTTATAGTTTCCTCTTTTCAACATAATCAGAGAAGGATGAAATAAAAACCCAATAATGAAATATGAGAAATCTCCAAAATTACTAAGATTGAAAACTTCAACAACAATTAGAAACCCCTAAACATGATGTATACTACAAATAAATCCTTCCCAAAAGATAAAACCTCTCCAAGAATCCATATGTCCAAGTAATTAATTAGATTGTAAATATGTCGAAATCTGAATAAATGATACTTGGGGCTAAAAATAGAAGAAAAATCATATTAACAATGATAGAGCTCCTCAATACCTTTTTGATGCCACAAAAATCATGAAAAACAAAGATCTAGGAAAAACGTTATGAGCTTAGAGGTCCAAATGGGAGATTTGACTTCAAACAGAAATAAAATATCCCAAGAGTAAAATATGATAATAATACTAGCACCACTAGAAATTGATTAGAACCAACTTTCCAACAATATCTTCTTTTTGAAAATCTGATACTTGAGTCAAAAGTTATGGCGATTTTAAAAAAGTTGTCCACTTAAGACTTGAGGGGCCAAAATTAAGCCTCCTAAGGGTTAGCGAGTGGTTGCCCCATGCAACTAGAAGCTAGTGCACATGGTTGAGCATTGGTATGGTGATTGTTTAACCATCAAATTTAACATAGTCCTAGGTGATGGTCATTTGGTTGTCAAATTTAAGATAGTCACCCGAAATTTTTTTTAAATGCCAAAAATAAATTTTCTTCAAAATATGAAGTATTTTATATTGGTGGTTTTTAGGCCTTCCAAACACAATGGAAGGGTCAATTTTGGCCCAATGTGCTCCAAAAAATAAGTAACCTCCTAGATTTGGTAACCACCTCCCAACTTCAAACCCTTGCAGATTTGACAAAATATGTTAGATTTTGACAAAACAAAAGCCAATCTTGACTTTCTTAGACACTTTAGACTCAACGGAGAGCTCAAAATACCTCCAACACATTCCAAAATCAGCCTACAATAAAACCCCATTAAGAGGAACCCTCCAAAATTGGTGTTTTTTTCAAAAAAAATTATTCCCCAGATCACCGTAGGGTGCAAGGGAAAAGCATACTAAACCTTACTAAAATTCAGCCAAGATCTTTCACTAGAAATAGCTCTACCCTCAAATCTGATAAGGAATTTGCAAGGTCATGCTTTGGTACCGTGTAGGAGTTGAAAATTAGCTCTATCCCAGGACCACCATGCAAAAACAATGAAAACCTTCTACAAGAGAGTATGCAAGAGATGAGCTTGCTTGATATTAAGATCTATCAAATATGATGATGAAGGTGTGATGAAGTATTGAATGCCAAAACATTAAATGACTAGTGTCATTATTAAATAACATTAGTCGTCATTAAATGACCTAGGACACTAATATTTCATAAAATATAAAAAATACAAAATCTTATTTAAACAAATTAAATATGCTTAGGACCTAAGTGGATTTAACATGTAAATAGGACCCCACTAATAACTAGTTAGGAAAATTACCTATTTACACCAACATAAAGTGTATCATCATATTTAAAATTCTAATGGATGAGAATCTCACTTCCTCATTTATGTCAACAACAATGTCAACGCAAACAACAATGATAACAAAAATATCAACATGGAAGGAAATTGTTGGAATTCTAGAGGTTTTTCTAATAGACTTCTTCAAGATTTCTTTTTCAATATGTTTTGAGTGTGTTTAAGTTGGAAAATTGTTTATATTTCAAAGAACGTGGAAATGTAAAAGTAGCATTTTTAAATGTAAAAAAATATACATGTACTTGGCTTCCAAAGTATGATAATAGATAGAAAGTTCATATGAATATGTTTATGAGAAGCTTGGCCTTTCAACCATAGATTCATTGATCTATAGACTAGGATGAATTTTGGTCTTATTTTGGCCTCTTAAATTGTACTTTGATGGCCATCCTATTTGTTAAATGTAAATCTACAATCCTATATCAACTTAAGGTTTGGTTATGGTATTCAAACATTATAGCCCCTTTTAAATGATATATTCTTACAATCTTAATATCAACTATTTCTATTGGATCACCAATGGTGATCTTATATATAGAGTCTTTATAAAAAATAATCATTTCATTTCATGTACTATGAACATATTATATTATTGTAGCATCTCTCAATAAGACACAATAAAACACGACATTCAAAATAGTCAAATCTATTTTAGTATTAAAAGGGGAGTCCTTAAAATAAGTTTTCTCACATAATTTTAAGGTTAAGCCAAATTTTATGTTCTCCAATGAGTTGTGCCTTGGTTTGGATTTAGTGAAAAGTCATTACAAATTCCTCTAACACTAAGAATATGATATCATTTGGAACACTTCATTATAAATGTGTCATTCTAGGCCATTATCTAGGTTATAATTAATATTTATAATTCTATGGTCATAATAAAGATTCAATCAAAATAGGCAAGTATAATTTTGAAAATTAAGAAAACTTTAATAATTTATTACAAAGAAGTGTAGAATACAATATCTACAACAAACACAAACCCTTTAAGGTTCACACACATTAGTAACAATACAAACACCCACTCATAGCACTACTACAAACACTACACCCTTGACTTCCTTAGTGTAATTGTTGTGAATAACCCACTCCATCACACAAACCACATTAATCATGCTCAAATTTGAACTATGTAAAAAGAAAATAAAGAATCCACCAAAAAATACAATCAAAGCTAGAAAAGATAAAAAGTCATTTTCAAACTTGATAGGAAATAATGAAAAGGTTATAAGAGGAGAAATTAAAAAATCTCGATAAAAGTTAGTTGAATTCAACATAAGGATCAAGTTCGCTCCCATGATGGACATATTGACTACAATAAAGAACCAAAGAAGATACCACAATGGCACACGGTTCAGAATTGAATGTCCAATTACATTGGATATAAACCCCATAATGGTAGTCCTAGATAAATGGAATGCAATTAAGATGGTTGCTATAATAGCCATAGATAAACATAAAAAATAAAATCCTTGTGTAGAACCACTCATTGCTTAATTAAACCATTTTATTTATTCTCATAAATATGCAAATACGAAAAAATCCACAAAACTACCAAATACTAAACATAATACTCGTTGAAACATTTTTATCTATTCTTATAGAGAAAAAACCAACTATTTGATTGGATTGGATGTTTTTACTTAAATTCAAAATCTACTTCAAAGGAAATATGTAAATGAAGGTAACCACTTGAATGCATGAATTTTGGTTAGCACGTCCCCATTTGTACACACACTTGATCAACTTGAAAAAATTAAGATAATCACAACTAAATCCATGTTATAGAAAATGAGTTATTTTCACCTTATAAGGAAGGGTTCACTAAGTATGGACGATTCCAAAAGAGAATGGAATGGTTTCTTGACAAAACAAAAAAGAAATGAATCAAAAACTAAAGAAAATGGAAGTTTCATTGAGTATTATTGTCCATTACCATTTTTTAGCTATTTCAAAAATATGATTGTAAATAGATATATCCATAGTTGAAAATAAAAATAATAAACATAATTTTAGACATTTATAAATGAAAAAGGATGAAATTTATAGTTATCAAGAAAGTTCTAGACTGCAATCTCACTAATTTAATTGATATTTTAATCATTTCCAATTCATATATTAATTTTACAAATGTTGTTTCTAAGCTATGCCCACAATCATGAGACAAACACAATTTCTAAGGACACTCTTGGGTATGCAAAGAGATAAAAAGCCAAAAACAACAAACTAGTAATTGCTCTTAAGAGGAACAAAGAAAATGTGCAATAAATGTGTAGAGGATTTACTTAATAGAAATAGAGACACATAATATTTCTATAGTTTATGATAATGATTGATGTTATGTTTTTAGATTTCATTAAAGTAGTACTCTGTAATTGCTTTATGATCTTTTATTAAAATAGGACATGAAATAAAGGTGCTGAAAGCTATTATATACAAACTTAAAAGTATTATTTTATCAAGAAATCTATTATTTTATATGCTCCCAAAATGGGAATTACACTTTTGTTGTAATGAGCATGACTTCTAGGGACTTGTAAGGTAGGGCAAGACTTGTAAGGTAGGGCAACCTCTAATAATTAAAAATATATATACATTGAAAATATATTGACAATGAAAAGTATGATGAAAATTTGATAGTTATCAAGAAAGTTGTAGACTAAAAATTTACCACTTAATTGATATTTTAACCATTTCCAATTCATATATTACTTTTGTATAAGTTGTTTTTAAGCTATGCCTGTAATCATGAGACAAATGCAATTTCTAAGGACACTCTTGGGTATGCAAAGAGATAAAAAGCCAAAAACAAAGAACTAGTAATTGCTCTTAAGAGGAACAAAGAAAATGTACAATAAGCGTGTAGAGGATTTACTTAATAGTTATATAGAGACATAAATTTTCTATAGTTTAAGATAATGATTGAAGTTAGTGTTTTTAGATTTAATTGTAAAGTAGTATTTAGTCACCATTTATGATCTTATTAAAATAGTGACATGAAAAGTTGATGTTGAAGCTACTACATGGTTAAATCTTAAAGTATTATTTTTAGTCATGGAAAATCTATTATTTTATATGCTCCCAAAAATTAGGTATTACACTTTAAATTGTAATAAGCATAGGACAACTTCTAATAATTGAAAAAATATATATATTGAAAATGTATTGGATAATAAGATTCAAAATTGAGTCTGGACTAATTATTTCATATCCACTTAAAAATGGAAACTTAAACAACAAACTTATCCAAATGGAAACTTAAACAATGCTTATCAGAAAAAAGAAAGATGAATATGGTGTGAAGAATAAGTAGAGAAGGGACCATATTGGTTTGGCTGGACACTTCATCAAATTAAAACTTGTCATGATGAATCCAACATTACGCCCTCTCTTCTCCAACATTTTATCATATCATTCTAAATCATAATGAAGAAAATTCTCCATGTTACTGCACCCGTTGTATCTTTCATGGTCTTGTCTCGTTCGACAAGGAAGATTTTCTGCAAATGGGCAGTGAGATTGGAGAAGACAAGAAGATTCACATCAGACTACACAAGTTCACCTCTTGGCGCTTTGTCTTATCAGGCGAGTGCTTACTTTATTGCCCTTGCTCCCATTCAACGGTCCCTACATGAAGCCAATAATGCCTCTGTTACACCCCACACTGTTACTGCCCATCATGCACCAAATCCTCATCTAGCAATGTCTGCCCGAGGTGGATCTATTGTTGGCAACAAAGTGGGGCTTGGTGGTGCTGTAAGGTCACTGCACTAGGTGAGGGGCAGCCATGATGGCAAGGAGATGCATGCGTTTGTATGGAGTTCTAGTGCCTCTCTTGGTTTTTTCTTTTTCTTTTTTGGTCTTTAACAGAGGACTCCATGTGTTCAGAGGAACTGATTTCTCTGACAACCCTACAAGAAATGATATCAAAATACTAACAAGATTGCTTAATCAAACAAGCCAAAATAAAATTTCTTGTTAGGATTAAATTCATGGTCTATGAGTTGATGATTTGGTACCATAGTTGTAACTTTAAAAGTCCATAAATAATTTATAGATTAGGTGCTTGAATTTGATTCTTGAAGTGCATTAATTTACCCATTAATATGAGTTTTTACAAATAAATAAAAATATTCTTAAAATAATTTCATGTATAAGAGTTGAGGTTGCATTAGAAATAAAAAATAGAAATGCAAGAGGAACAGGAAAGTTTTTATTTAGATGATTTCAAAGGGTTGAAAATAGCTAGAATGTTAATTGAAATAGGTCCTAGACTATAGTATGATTAGAAAACTTTTGTGTTTGAAGTTGTTTGGTAGTGCCCCTCTTCAAACACTCGTGTCTTGAAGTTTTCACTCAAGTTCCTTTGGTGCATTGGTGTCCATTGGGGCCACTAGTGTCCTACATATAGGTGCTCGTGTTTTTGGTACATGCTACCCAAAATCGCATGCACCTATCATATTTTGCTCGCCTTTTTGGAGGATCTATTTATGATGTTGCAAGGCTTATTAGATTTGAGAAGGAAAAAATGATATGTGTAGGACACATTGAGGAGTTTGTCTCAAGCAAGACCCTAGTTTACATGTTTCAACATAAAAATGGATAGAGAAATGGATTGTGTGATTCTATGAGTATTAGTAGTGTTGTAATAATTGTGATGTATCAACAAGATAGATTATGTCTAAAGAGGAAAGTGTTTTACATTTTGGGAAGGTTTCCCTAGATAGACATGTCTAGGTGTGAGCTAACCATTGGAAAATGTACTCGGGTTAGGGTTGACAATGGAGATAGTAACCATGTGAGGAAAGATTAATTTAATTTTTGAAGGAGATTAGCTAAAAATAAATTAATTTGTGATGGACACTAGTGTAGATGCTAGTGCCCATGAGGACAAGAATATGTGGACTAGTGTCAATGGTGATTGGGAAGTACGAATCACGAGCAATGCATTATTCTTTGTGGTAGGAAAAGTCCAATCTAGTGAGATGAGGTTTTTTTAGGGTAGTTTAGGTTTTGAGAGGATAAAAACTGGTCCAAAACATGCTTTTTGTGGATGATCATTAAAATAGGCATAAAAAGATGGAAAAGTGTGAAGTATGTAATTTTTTTCTACATTTTACCTCACTTTGTGAGCTACAGTGAATCAAGTACTCTAAAGTAAATAAAATTACTTTTATAATAATTGATAAAAAGATACTAAAGAATTGCATTTAGTGCCATTTGTTTATATTTTTGTTTGAGCTTTGTCTTTAAATTTACAATACACACAGGAGGAAAAAATTAGTGTTTGTCATAAAAATGCTTATAATAATTTTTTCCTCACATTCTAAAACAACTATCTACTTTGGGCCTTGCTTAACCGACTAAGAAGGGATAGTGATCATCCATAGAGGATCATCTAAATTGGACATAGTATAATAGTATAAGATTAGGTCATAAAGGAGCTAGCAGAGGAAGAGGATGTGTGACTATGAATGGGCTTGCATAACTTTTAGATGAGTTTTGGTTGCAAAATAACCTACACAAAATGATCTAGTATGTAGTTGTCATAGAGCCACTATAATCAAGAGGATATGGGGTATGACTATGATGGAGCAACCATACAATCAAAAAAGTAGTTGTATATGGCCATGATAGAGCCACCTTGAACAAAAAAGTGGAGGGTTCTAGAGAGTCACTTTAACCAAGTGTGTGTGGTGTAAAGTCCAATTAGGAACAATTTAACCATTGCCCATGTGTTTGATTAATTAGTAATATAGAGTTTATGCCCCCTCAAAATAATTGGATAGAAAATTGATTAATTATGTTATGCCTCATGTTAGATGTGTGTTTATATGTGGTATTTAATTATTATATTATAGTTCACATCTTTTGAGTTGGTGATTACATATGTGATTGCATGTTCCATTATCACATCTTAAGTAGATAAATGCTCACATATGAATAGTAGCATCTTTTGGTGAAAAGGAATGTTGGCATCTTCTAAGTTTTGGGTTTAGAATTCTATAACTTGAGATAAGTAGAAATGAATGGATTTGATCATTCCATAATAGCTCATAAATCATTGAAGTTGTCTTGTTTAGTGTTGTTGCTTTAGGCTTGCATATCCTAGCTCATGAAATGGTTCATGAGTAATAAATCATTAAAAGATTGAACCAAACTTTCGAGACTATAAACTTGGGCTAAACTAGCAAGCTCATGTGTAAATTGTTGTTCCAAATGTGCTTCATGATCATAATATCCAACTTCATTTTCAACAATATGAGTAACAACAATATTTATGAAAACATCACTAGAAACATTACTCTTAATGAATTGCACCATGTGAGGATTCAAATTAGGGCTTCAAAGAATGTGAGGATGAGAATGAGATCTTGGCA
Organism: Sequoia sempervirens; assembly: GCA_007258455.2. NCBI lineage: Eukaryota > Viridiplantae > Streptophyta > Pinopsida > Cupressales > Cupressaceae > Sequoia > Sequoia sempervirens. The sequence goes on from VDFB02138212.1 coordinate 11,083, forward strand.
TGCAAAGAAAACACAACACCCTAAAGGCCAAAAGAAAGGTAAGATCTAATTTAATATGCAAAAATCTATAAGCATTCATATTTGAAAATGAATTAGCAAGCGAAAACTTAAAGGTGAAATCAAGAGGGGGTGAAAATAATATCAAGCAAAGTATCACAGAACATTGAAAGAAAGTATATGCAATGTCATGAGCCAAATTCATGTAAAAATATGCCACTTGTAAGCTAATTATTGCATTTACAACACTAACTAAAAGTGAGCCCCCTAAGAGAAAAATATGAAATTTTTACCATTACGATTATATTGATATCTCTTCTCCTTTAAGATAGATATATATAAAGATTCTATGACTATTTGAATGATTTTGACCATTTGGATGCAAGAATGAATGAGTATCCAAAATGAAGTGGAAAATAAATGTCAAATTAAGAATACTGACTTTTGACCACTATGGATGATATTATGAGTGTAAAGGTATCCAAAGTACTCAAAAGTCGAGAATTGAAGTGGAATGATTTCTTACATCTAAAAGAGCCAAAAGTAGAATGACATGTAAAAATAAAGACAATTATGTATGAAATAGTCTAAATTGATCAAGAATCTCAATCAATACAAAATAGACAATTTTCACCTCTACAATATAAAAAAACACAAAATAAGAAAAATAAGAAAAAATACAAAATAGACACTTTTCGCCTCTACAATATGAAAAAACACCCCTAACATCCAAGGGGCAGAGGTTCATGTACCAAGAGACATCCCAAATGTCACTTGTTAGGAGTATTGTCTGTGGAAAGTAATACATCCCATCTATGGGAGACGTCATCAACAAACCAAATTGCATGTTTATTGGACAATAGCACAATTTGTTTTATGTACTTAACAATGTCCAGTCTCCTCAGACTCTGCAGAGGCAGATGAATGCATATGACAAAACTGTAATGTCCAAATAAATTGTACGCAGCAACCCAGTTGCCCAAATTGCTCAAGTTGTTAGCTGGTGTGCGGTCCCAGTTGCACGAATATACTGTTACAAGCCAATGGAATCCTTATAAAAATATGTTAGTATTTAAGAATGTCGGAGTCCCACCGCCGCAAATCCTGGTAGGACCTCCACTGCCCGATTTTTTAATTCCACCGCCTAACCCTTTCAAAATTCCACTTAGATCTGATTTCCAATGCCAGATAGGCACAGGATAGCCATAAAACACGTAATCCATAAATAAACAAATCACAGGGGTTTCAAACGTTCGGAGCTTATAAGAAAGCTTAAAGAACACCCTCACGAAAAAATAAAAATCTTTTTGAATATATAGAATGGGGGAGAGAAGAGAGGCCGGTGGAGTCGATCCCGTGACGTCTCGAGCAACAGAAGAGGGTGTGGGAAGCCGAAGATACAGAGGAGTGAGAAAGAGATCGTGGGGGAAATGGGTTTCTGAGATAAGGATGCCCAACTGCAGGTCGCGGGCATGGCTGGGCTCGTATTCCACCGCTGAACAAGCTGCTCGCGCTTACGACGCTGCTTCTTTCTGCTTGCGCGGCCCTTCTGCTTTTCTCAATTTTCCCGACTCGCCTCCAGATGTACCCTATCCCTGTGATAATTTGTCCCCTGAGGAGATTCGAACCCTCGCTGCTGAGGCTGCGGCTAAACATGCTACGCTTCCGCTTTTTGCAGCTTCCAGCGAGAGGCCGTGGACGGGCAGCCAATCGCCTTCCAGTACTGTCGCTGATCTGCCACGTCGACATGTTTCACCTCCCCCTGTATCTTTGCCATCCGCAGATCCGCATCCCACTCACTCGAATTTTCCCAACCTAAATGAAACTTTTAGAGACTTTTCGACCTAGACCAGGGTTTCAGAGATCTTTTCGAGTAATATATTCGCATGTAAACTAACATTCGGTAGTTAATAAAACCCTGTAAACATTTTTTTCAAGATGTATACTAGAGTTTGAAGATTTGTGAATTAATGTTAAATAGGGCGTTTCAATAGGAAGAGATTTTCCTTCTTCATTTCTGGGTTCTGTTGAATGAAATATGATTCTTCATTATTCTGCCTTGCAACTCACTGCATTATTTTCTCATCGATATTACTTCTCAGCTTAAAAAGTGTGAAAAAAGAATTCACCATAGCAATTGCTCTGTTCTGACATGGAGTTCATGGTCAACACCTATAAATTCAGAGCACAAAATACCTACTACTAGTAAAAGAGACAAAATACTACTAGGGCTTAAAAAGTGTACATGTTTTTTCTGTGATGTTCAACTTTTTTTAAGGGTTTTTTATAATAATTTCTGATTATTTTTGTACGGTGGGTTAAAACTGTGTTTCTAAGGGAAGACAATAATTAAGAGCTTAGAGTTATTTATTCTGTTATAATTTTCTTTGTTATCACAATTTCAATCTTATTTTTCATATATCTTATCATCTTCAATAAACTTTTTAACAAATTTATTCAACTGTTAAAAACTATATATTCTCTTAAAATAAAGAGCTAAGAACTCAGATCAAAGAACTGAAAATTATCTATTCAACTTCACTAACAGAACTATTTATTCTGTTAAAGTAAAGAGTTTAGAATCAAGAGCTATCTATTCATTAAATTTCACCAAAAGACCAAGAATTAAAGTTATCTATTATGAAAAGTAAACAGTTTAAAGCTGGAAGCTATCTATTCATTAAACTTCACTAACAGACCAATAATTAAAGCTATATATTCTATTAAAAATAAAGTTGAGAGCTAAGAGCAACTATAATGTACCATACACTTAATAACTTGCCACTTAATAACTTGATCTCCATAATAACTTTTTACAAATTTAGTTAACAGACCAAGAACTACTTTATATATATACATCTAAAATCTTGATAAACTCATTCAATTTGACTAATAAACCAAAGACCAAGAACCCCATGATATCTTTAAGAAAGAATAAAGACATCCACATCTTTTTGAAAGTTTTCATTATTAAAAGTAAAAGTTTGTAAAAACTCTCATCACTTATCCTGCTTGAACTAAAGTATTTAACCAGAGTAATTCTTTAACTGCAACTTTATGAATAAAATTATTCGAATCATATTACTAAACAAAGTAATTCTCAAATGGGTGACATCACCTCCTTGTGATAACCCACGAAAGTTCAAAGAACTTTGGGTGAGGCATAAAGGATAAGCTCGACAATTTCTGGCTCTAGGTCTAACTATCACACTACAGGTCAATGGTTGGGCTCTACCAAGGCAGAGTTATAATACAATTAACTCTCAAATTTTGGCTGTAATGGCTGTGCCCATTTAGAAAGTTATCTGTTCCTCATAATACCACATTCCTGTGCTTTCGATTGACTGTTTAACACTCGTATCTAGATAGAACGCATCATCTGCAAGGATTTTGTATACATTGGAAATAAATTCACCTTTTCGAAACATTTCCCCCACTCCAGAAGAACACGAAAACAAATTTACCTCTTTGATACGCTCCCCTACTCCCAAAAACACAAACCCTACTCAAAAATTGACCCCGAAAGTCGATTCAAATGCTCCTCTCTTCGGCTATCAGCTCTCTTTTTAACTACCCAGAAATTTAAAAGCTCTGTGCGCAAATCACAGAACATGAAATCTTTTCAACTATCAGTAAAATGCTCCGAGAGGAACTCGTAACTCATGAGATCTATTCAAATTTATTTTTTTATTATAAGAATCAGAAACACAGTACACCCATGAATAACAATAAATTAGGCGAGATCCAGAAAACTTAAAGCCCTAAGATGGGTGAGTTTATACAGATAGAAACCAACAACTCTGCGTGTCAATACATAAATTTTCTTTAGGTCGCTCTCTAAAACAGAGGATCAGATCGGGATGGCGTTGGAAACAGCAGGATAGATATGATCCACGGGCTTGGCCATAATCTTCCGGCCCTTGGCGTGGTTGAAGCAAAAGATGATCGCACCCAAAGGCCATAATAGAAGAGCCGAAATTAGAAGACACAAAAACCCCAGCGTTGGACCCACAACCTTGCAGCGACATGGATTGTCATGAGTGCCACACTCTATACAAAACATTCTTTCGGTTTCCTGACAGAATACTGCCTTCGCACCACAATTTTCTTCTGGTTTTCGTTGCACACTACATGACAGTCCAAGATCTACTTAAATAGCAAATAGTCAAACCGCCATTGGGGGAGACATACACATACTAGATATTTTCAAGTATTCGGAGATGAAACCCTAGGTGCTATCCAGGTTGTCCAGCTTTTAGGGCTATCACATTGCCACGAGTTTCTCTCTATCTTCTCTCGCATCTGAGTCACAGACCTCCGTATATACGTGTTTTGATGGCGTCATGATAACATAAACCGTAACCCTGAGTACTGATTAGCTGTTTCATAATAACAGGCCCTGTTATCTCTTGTTTGTTTAATTATACCTCATTACAAGTCACACCAGCATCAAATTAGATATTATTTACCGAAAGGTACCTATCACCTAAAAATGGAGGATTCAACCAGTAAAACAAACCCCACTTTCGAAAAAAATGATAAATACAGGATTGTTGATATGCGACAGCTACAAGAGGACAACATTTCAAAAAATAATTACATTAAAAATTTATTACAGGGCACATTACACAGCATTATCAAAACAAGGTCTATACTTATTGACAGAAGATAAAGGAGAATAATCCGAAGGGAAAAACAACAGTGGCAGGATGGGTCATAATCCTCCGCCCCTTGGGATGGTGGAAGCAGAAAACGAGAGCGCAAGGGCAGCTACCAAGAATGCAGCGAACCCTAGCGTAGGACCCACCACCTTGCACCTGCACGTGATTGTCCTGTGTGGCGCACTGTATACAGACGGGAAATCCCACTCCCACAGCCATTGCTTACAATTGCGAGTCAGACCACAATTCTTCTTTTTTCTTCTTTCTTGTACGAATCCTAGGTAGCTAGCCGCCTGATAGTTCAATTTTTCTCTTAACGAAAATAGGAGACATTCGCCGACGGCTTCCATGTTTCTTCTGACACGTAGCCATGAATAGTGTACAGAAGTGGCTACGTGGATGTAATGAGCCTAGCCTGAGCTGACTCAAAAACTCTTCTTTGTTTTCTTGAAATCTTGTCAAACAATTTAAATGCACCCTATATGTTAATAATATCTTCAGCGACTTGACATTATGTCAAATAGTTGTCATACATACTGAAGATGATTATTTCTGAGTGTGCAGTAATGCTGGAAGTGTTCTATGATATTCTTATTGCAATATAGAAGTGGTAGAACAATGATAAAGACTTGCAACTAATGACTACTTGCAAATATATAAATCTGATTACAATTTTCTGAGATTGCAATGTGCTAGGATGCAAATACAAATAGATATAATGACTGTATTTTTATATCAAAACTTGCCACACCCTTATCATGTTCATAAACAGCAAATGGATGACAATAAATCAACAATATCTATCCCAGCAATAAATGCAATGTGTTTATGACAATACAAATAATAGGAACCTGAAGTTTCATTGTAGTTGATACTAAGCCTTTGAGCCTCCAATACAATCTGGAAATGACTTCCTAGGGCAGCGCTTAGGTCTCCTCAACCCCTACGATGCATGCAGATGTTATATTTTTTTTTCTTATTTTTATTTGCCTTCCAAGATTGAAATCGCCCCTGCTCCAGGGTTGCGCCTAGCAAAGAGAAGATGCCTGAGTTAAATGATATTTTGTATTGCCAAATCGTCCTCCTTAATGTAACGCCCAGCCAAGCCATCAAATGTGGAAACCTTATTGACAAATCACAGCTCTATGTTTAGACAAAAAATCTGGAAAATGTCTTCAATTGATTGTCTTCATCAATATCAAAATCTGGAACAGCAAATATGCAAGTCGATTTGCCCCTCAAAAATAAAAAATGCAAGCAAGACAAAATAGAAACCTTAAAACACACAGCTGATAACCCACAGCTGCATGTCACTGTAGCGAATTATTGTATGTAGCTACTGTAGCAGTAGGTAATAAACTTAGAATTTCTTCATTGAATTCTTTCACAGCCTCAATCTGATAACCCACGTGCCCAAGAGGGATGATACACAGCGAGCTGTAAATGTTCAACAACAATAAACTCCAAACCCTTGTAGAAAACTCCACCAATTTGCACAAATGAAAGAACTGAATTATCCTCTCCTCAATTTGCAACCCTTCAAGAGATCTTTCACTCCCTTAGTTATGCTATCAATAGGAAGTTTTTGTTTTCTACGATCAAAGAAGAAAACTACGAAAGCCCTAGGTTCCACAATAAAAATCAATCAAAATAATATTCATCAACTGGATGCTGAGAATAAGCTCTTGCCTCTCTTTTTATTATTTCCTTAAGAGAGCTCAAACACCTTCCTGGCCAATGTGGGATAAAAGATTTATTCCCACATTAAATTATTCACTTAACGCACTTTATTATATTAAAGTGACTTTATTATTATAAAATTACTTTATTATTATAAAGTTACTTTATAACTTTATAATAATATTAAAATATTAAATAAATCACTGAAGTCACTTAAACTTTAATATCTCTTGATATACTTGTCTGATTGCTAAGCCGTCTAAGCCAGGGGTCGACTCTCCCTGTTCTCCATGTGATTGGATGTCTGTCTAAAAATAGAAACCCTGAATAGTGACTTACTATAAATAGTAAGTATGTGAAACTAAGTCTAAAAACAGCTGCAAAGGCCCAATCAAGGTTGACACTGCCAATATGCTTTACTCAGGTGTCTTTCTATTAATAGGAACCCGGACACTCCCAAAATAGTAACTTATTATAAATAGTAAGTGTGCCAATCTGAGTCAAATACCTTGTGCAAAAGCCAAACCCTGAATCCAGTTGAAGAGTAATGTCTCTAAATCACCAGTAACTGCCACAGAAGACCCTCTATCCATAATTGTTAGCCTACAAGGGTCAAATGATAGGCTAATCCTTACGAACTCTGATGCTTGCAAAATGGGGACATTACAGTCCGCCCTCCCTAAAATTGCTTGTCCCCAAGCAATCTCCACTGCAAAGAAACTCCAATCCTCGGGAAAGAATTGTGAAATATCCCACACATCCCTAACCGACTCTTGTAGCACCAACATAAACATAGTTGCACAAAATATCCTTGGATCCCAAACTCGGAATGGAAGTCTGCCATGCCTAATACCCTCTGACTTCCTCTGCACTACTCTAATCTCAACTTCACCGTGCCAGAAGTGGTGAAGCAAACCAATGGGACCCATCCAATACACCGTGCCAAACCTATCGCCACCTGGATCCCAAAACAACTGAACCCCACATCCATTAGCCATATAGAGATAAAAATATCTGGAAGCGTCTATAACACAATATCTCTCTACAGCTCCCGCTAAACTCCCATGCATGTGATAACTAACCAAACCATCATGCCAACTGACACCATAGTCTTCCTGTAACCATGTACCCATAAGAAAACTTTGTGACATAGAAGTAGCAAAATCTATTGGATACATATCAGCATGATGTATAACTGACAGTTGTCCCTGCAAGTAATCCCCCACAAATAGCTAAGTCGGGCGCTTGCAGCCGCTAATCCCATATTCTGAAGATGGCGAATGCCCATCCCACAAAGGATGGTATAATCCTGGAGCCAATCCACACGGATGCATCATCAAGTCCTCTGTGTGTGGATCAAAAGAAAAGTGATGAGCACTCCTCACTATGTAGTAGCGGTAAAATGCTCCAACCTCTGTCAATGGCTCATCACTAACAACACTTGAATCAAGCAGTTGATCCCTCTGATTTTGGAAAATAACAAGATGGCATCCAAAATCAGCTGCATGGGATGAAGTGACAGATTTGCTTCCAGGAGATGGAAACAAATCAACATGGGAGTCATACTCCCAACTAGATGACACTCTGTGAATGCCCTGTGAGGAGGACGGATTAGCGTCGTGTACAACCACACAACTCTCAAGAGAATCCACCATTGTGACACAAGAGCTACCAGTAAACTATCCTGCATCAACTGTCACGGTACTGACCTCAGGAGAGCTTGATGCAACTAGTGGTTCTCTACTGCTCTCAACCAAGGTACTCATCCCAGCTAAAAATTTTGTACCTATATCTATGATAGATGTAACCACATCCTCACTACAACCCGTGGATATAAAATCCTCATCAACTGCCTCTGTATGTAACTGTACTATATTTGCAGTTGGTGGAGACTGTGCCAAACTCAACTCCTCGGTAAGCTTCTCAATCTGTAACTGTGACTCTTGAAGGGCCAACTAGGCACTCTGCAACGAGTCCATAGTCACCTCAAGCTCATGAGTGAGCTCATCAACCTTCTCCACCTTTCCTTGCAATGCATCATTAGAAATGCAATCCCACTCAAGAAGAAAATCCTTGTCTGCAAGTAGTTGTAGGTAATTTTGTTTCATCATTCCAATCGCTTCTCGAAGTGCATGTATTTTTGCAAGGGAAAAAATACTATCACCGTGCTCATTTGTCAAAGGAGTACTCCAACCATAGGTGGCCAGCATTTGACGAGCAACATCAAAATGCTCAACGGTTGTGGCAACCATCCTGTCATTAACCTTCAACTTGCTTGCTAAATGATGATACCCTTGTGACAAAACAATTCCATACAAATCTTCCAATTTGTCATCTGCACTGTGATATGAGGCTGAATCAATGTCACTCACCACATGATAATCAACATCGTGTGTACTATCATCTTTGCACACATCATCAACTAAGGTACTATTGCTATGCACCTCGAGGGATGGCTCATCTGATAAGGTAGAAGCTATTGATATAGCAGTATCTTCACACACTTCCACTTCCAAGGTGACTGCGTGTCCATCCACATCATGATCCTGGGATTCATTGCCAATAGATGAATTTTTTGTTTTGTTTTCTAAGGTCTAATTTTTGTTGTGCTGGTCACCAACTGATGAAAACTCATTTTAGAGGTTACTAGATACTTCGCTTGTAGATACCTCTTGTTCCTCCTTTTCTTTTCGTTTATATTTTTCAAACCTCATTAGATATCCTTTTTTAAACTCAGGACCACTCATCAAACCATACAATTGTTGCATCACTTCATACGTGGATCTGTCAGAAGCCATAATTTCTTCGTTCTAAATTTCAATGACTCACCCAACAAGATGGTAGAGGCGTATACGATACCACTTCATAATGAACTAGCGAGCTGACTCAAAAACTCTTCTATGTTTCCATAAAATCTTGTCCAAACAAATTTTAATGCAACCCTATAATGCTTCCAAGCAATAGCATCTTTAGCCACTTGACACATTACATATCCAGCGGTTGAACATCTTTGAGAATAATTATTTGTGGGGTGTGTAGTATCTGGAAGTGTTCTATGATATTCTTGTTACCCAATATATAAAAGTGGTAGAACAATGATAAAGACTTTGCTAATGACTACTTGCAAATTGTCTCAAATCACGATTACCAATTTTTTTGAGATTGCAATGTGCTAAGGATGCAAATACAAATATAGATATAATGGCGTATTTTTATATTGAGAGAACTTGTACATACATCATGTTCATAAGCAACAAAATGGATGACAATAAAATCAACAATATCTATCCCGGTAATAAATGCAATGTGTTTATGACAATACAAATGACAAGAAACTGAATTTTTATTGCAATTGGTGCTAAGCCTTGAGCCTCCAATACAATCTGGAAATGACTTCCTAGGGCAGCACTTAGGTCTCCTCAACCCCTACGATGCATGCAGATGTTTATATATTTTTTTTATTTGCCTTCAAGGCTGAAATCTCCCCTACCTAGGGTTGCACCTAGCAAAGAAGATGCACGAGGTTAAAATGTGCTTTGTATTGCCATCGTCCTCCTTAATGTAACGCCCAGCCAAGCCATCAAATGTGGAAACCTTATTGACAAATCAAAGCTCTATGCTTTGACAAAAAATCCGGAAAATGTCTTCAATTGATTGTCTTCATCAATATCAAAATCTAGAACAACAAATATGCAAGTCAATTTGCCCCTCAAAGATAAAAAATGCAAGCAAGACAAAATAGAAACCCTAAAACACACAGCTAATAACCCATCACTGCATGTCACTGTAGCGAATTACTGTACGCGGGTACTGTAGCGTGGCTACTGTAGCAATAGGTAATAAACTTAGAATTTCTTCATTGAATTCTTTCACAGCCTCAATCTGATAACCCACGTGCCCAAGAGGGATGATACATAACCAGCTATAAATGTTCTTCAACAATAAACTTCAAATCCTTGTAAAAAACTTCACCAATTTGCACAAATAAAAGGACTGAATTATCTTCTCCTCAATTTGCATCCCTTCAAGAGATCTTTCACTCCCTCAGTTATGCTATCAATAGGAAGTTTTCGTTTTCTATGATCAAAGAAGAAAATTGTGAAAGCCCTAGGCTCCACAATAAAAATCAATCAAAATAATATTCATCAACTGGATGTTGAGAATAAGCTCTTGCCTCTCTTTTTATTCTTTCCTTAAGAGTGCTCAAACACCTTCTTGGCCAATGTGGGATAAAAGATTTATTCCCACATTAAATTATTCACTTAACACACTTTATTATATTAAAGTGATTTTTTTTTTGATCGATAATGGTTAATATTTTATTAATATAAATAGAAAGTTACATAACAAAAATAAGCTCGAATGATAGAGCCACCAATTTTCTTCTAAATTTCCACCCGGTAAACCAGGGGGTGCTACCCTGAGCCCAACCGAACAATACACCCATTCCACCATTAATATAGATACTCATTTCACCCTTCGGAATTACAAGAGACAAAAAACCAAGGTTTCCGCCTAAAGGCTAAGCATCAACATTTTTAAACATGGATCATCCGCCTTCTGCAAACAAAAACCATCGCCACCCTTCCGCTCTGATCACTTTCCTACTAACCTTCATTCACCGCTTTCCTTCTTCCTTACCCTCCACTCCCCGTGCATTCTTCCCACCACTAGCCTTCTTTCTTCCAAAAATTTCTTTTCCTGACTTCGAAAAGAGCCACCCAAGTTCGATTAAGCACCATTTCAACTAGACCTACCTCCCCGAGCTCTTCCCCTACGTGCAGACCGCTTCCGCCTTGGGACCTAGTGGAGTTGGGTTGTTTCCTCCCGCCGTTCCACAGCTTTCTGTTGGCGCAACACTACTTTTAAATTCTCACAGGCTGCTTATATTCCCAATTTGTAAACTTCCCTATCCACTCTCCTCCGCCATCTCACAAAAGGAATTAGCCCTTCTTCTGTGGCCTCGTCCATATCCTCAATGACTTCCAAGATATCATATCCTTGACCCGGTACTGCCCATTCTAACAGGGACTCCATTCTCCCGAGTAATTCATCCACAAAAAGTGACCTCATCACCCATTTTATCACCTCAATTTCTTTGTTTAACTCAAGACCCCATGCGAATAACATTGAAGCTATGTCCACATTCATTCATCCTCTATGGGTGGCCTCCATGAAATGTGTTCCGAAAGCCTCCAGCACCGCCTCCACCACCTCCTCGTGAGGATTTTTCAATACAAACTTCAACCTAAATACTTACACTGGCCCAAAAAAACCTTTTTGTTGCAGTTTTGTCGAGAAGTCATACATCGCTTCCATTTCCCCTGCGTTTGGATTTTTTAAATAAACAGTCTTCACTCTTCAACAACCCTTTCGCTAGAAATTGATAGAAACATTGATGCATCCTTTGTTTAATTTAAAGAACCCCACCACCTTGACAACCTGGCTCCCCGTCCTCCATGTCCTTCCCCTGACGAAAACATTCATCACTCGACGCCACCACCTTCTGCGCGAACCCAAAGGTAAAAGAAAAAAGTACAACGTGAGGATCCCCTTCAAATTGTTTTGTCCGAAAACCTCATATAAACGCAATGACAACCCAACGATCATTTCCAACGCGTGCCAACGCCCACCTTAATTAAAAAAACGCCCACCACTTCGATAACCGTTTGTACTAAAACGGTACCCCCTTGCTTACGATTGAAAGGTAACCCGTCCTCTTCCACACTCTGACTTCACCAACTGGTACCAATTCCTCGTGGTAGAGTGTTACGGCCATTCCACTGGCAAATCCACCTGGGGAAAATCCTCCACTCGCGTTTCACCAATCACCTCAAAAAAGGTCGCCCACTTGGAAAGGCAATCCGCTTCTCCATTGCCAGCTCGACAGATATGACAAACTTTAAAATCTTCAAAAAAGCTAAAATCATTTAGAATTGCTTGGGTTAAAGCCTGCAAATGCCACGCCAAAGCACCACCATTTATAATTGCATGAATTATAACCAAAGAGTCACCTTTCAAGATTAAATTTCTAACCCTCAAAGATCTTGCCAGTCCTACAGCCAACAATGCCGCCTTAATTTTCGCAACATTATTTGTGCCATCCTCCAGATTAAAGTGATTTTATTATTATAAAGTTATTTTATAATAATATTAAAATATTAAATAAATCACTTAAGTCACTTAAAATTTAATATCTTTTGATTTACTTGTCTAATTACTAAGCCGTCTGAGCGAGGAGTCGACTCTCCCTGTTCTCCATGTAATTGGATGCTTGTTTAAAAATATAAACCTTGAATAGTGACTTACTATAAATAGTAAGTATGTGAAATTGAGTTTACAAACAACTGCTAAGGCCCAATCAAAGTCGACACTGCTAATATGTTTTGCCTATGTGTCTTTCTATTAATAGGAACCCGGACTCTCCCAAAATAGTAACTTACTATAAATAATAAGTGTGCCAATCTGAATCAAATAACCTGTGCAAATGCCAAAACTTGAATCCAGCGGAACAGTAGTGTCTTTAAATCACCAGTCACTGCCACATAAGACCCTCTACTCATAATTGTTAGCTTACAAGGGTCAAATGATAGGCTAATCCTTACGAACTCTGATGCTCGCAAAATGGGGACATTACAATGGATGTGGCGTGTGTCTACTGATTTCGTAATGACAAGTAGAAGGGTGCCACAAATTTATTTATTTTAATATTCGAAGGTAAAATAATTAAATTGAATGACAACAAATCTATCGAGTTGGTACACTTCATAGATTTTTTTTTATAATCTATATATTCATACATAGGTTACTTCAAAAATTGACCCAAAAAGTCGATTGAAATG